>PVKN010000919.1:0-60665 GCA_004027915.1 Capromys pilorides
CTGCTCTCCCCAGCCCTGAGACTGTCTGGCCTCCTTTCATCTAATCCTTTCAAGGGGTTCTTTCTCTAGCCTGGCAGTTGCCATACAGACGTGACTGATGAGTATTCCCCTGAATCCCCAGGGGTAAGCCTCCACACACCCCTTTCTGAGGACCAATGGGAGTCTTTATGGTTTAAAATTCCTGCCATTATCTCTTCAGAATTGCATTTTAACCACTGCCTGGTGGAAGGAAGCCTGTCTCTGTCTCTGTGTCTGTCTGTCTGTCTCTCCATCTCTGTCTCAGTCTCTGTCTCTCTGTCTCTGTGTCTTTGTTTCTCTCTTTGTCTTTCTCAGTCTCTCTGTCACTCTGCCTCTCTCTGTATGTCTCAGTCTCTGTCTCTCTCTCTGTCTCTCTCTGTCTCTCTCTGTTTCTCTGTCTCTCTCTCTCTCCCCCGCCTTATCCTGTAGATTGTTTTTTTTTCTATTTGTTTCTCTCTGCTTTATTATGGGTGAGTTATTAGGCATGGACCTCCATTCAATAGCTGTCTAGTTTATGTACCCTGAGTTTTTCACCATCAACTTCTCCCACGTTTGATGACTGGCTTTTGTCTTTACATCCAGGACTCATTTGATTACACATATACATTGAATCATTTTCCATTCTGCTTTTCTCCTCCCAGAATTTCTACTTTCTTAATAGTAGTTAGACCTTTACTCATTTATTTACATAACTGAGACTAGTTTGAAATTCTTTTTCAGATTGTTCTATAAGATTTACTTTATCTGGAGTGAATTCATGGGCCTGTCATTTCTGGGTCCTTTTAACTACTTATCTAAGGGGGCCAGACCACGGGAGGAAGGTAATGTGACACCCAGTTCTTTTTCCCCACTGCCCCATATCAAGGCCTTCCAGCTAATGGTGGTATCAGGAGCGCAGCAGAAAGGTAGTCACCCAAGTGTACCCCAAAGCCACATCTTCCCATCAAACTTGGCCCTCACTGCCTGTCCTCTAGCAAGCAAGATGGACCGCTGTTGTCACTGTGGCCTCTCTCAGCTGCCACAGCCCCATCTCTACCTCCCACTGTCATCCCAGGCCACCAGCCCAGACACCCCCCTTCCTCTTAGCCACCACTATTGTGGTTCTGCTTTCTCATTTCCACTTCTTGCGTGAAACCCGTTCTTACCTGCCCAGCCATCCTCTCCTGTGTGTCCCTCTGGACATTTACCCATTCTCCGAGGAGGGGCCATACAAAGGGTTCCATGTGCCTTCCTTCCTGGATGCCAGGGCACACATCCTGGGTGGATCCTGAAGCTGTACCAGCCTCGACTAGTTGCAAAAGGAAGTGTCTGCTGGGAACAAGAAGGAAGATGTAGCTCCTGAATTCCAGGCCGAGTTTCCTTAATGGAGAGGATCTGCCAGGGGCAAGGGGCTGAAGACAACCCTGGTCACTCATGGCATCCTATCTCTCTTGGGTGAGGACTTACAGTGGACTGGGTGTAGCTGGGCAAGAAAACAAAGAAGTTGCACCATTCAGACAGTGACAAGGAAACTTAGGGTAGGGACATCTGCAGGACCAGGCAGCGTGGGCCATGAGGGCTGTCACCCCTCTGAGCCAGTGGTTTCCCTACTGAGAGCTAGTGACTGGCAGGAGCCCCTGTGCTGAGGTCCATGCAATAGCATCCCAGAGGCCTGAACTAGCTGGTGTAGGCTGTGGAGGCAGAAACTCTAAGCAGCTGAGGCCTAGGAAGGAGGATAGAGGCCACCAACTGAAAATAGCAACACAGCAGAGATACAGAACTCAGGGTCCCATCGTGAGTTGTGCTTGGGCACAATGGATACTATCATGGGCATGATGGGAGATTTCACTCAAGGGATGAGAAACCTGGCTGAGGGGCCTCCAATCAGGCATAGGGAGTGCCCTAGTCAAGTGTGACTACAGAGGACACTCTCCTCGGTATTCTGCGTCTTCAGGTCCCTACAACACAAGGCAGCACATGTGTTTTGTGTATCGCTGCAGGTCCCTGCCATAGCAGGGCCTTGTTCATCATAAGCAAGCCCTCAGCCTAAGCTGCACTGGCAAAGGCAGCCCTGGAAGCCACAGGAGGAGTACATGAGGGTGGAGATGCTTTCAGGACAAGGATCAGCCCCAGTGTGGGGTCTGCAGGGACCTGAAGACTCCTCTGGGCGGGAGCCTCCTCAGTCGGGGAAGGCCAGCCTTGCTCGCCCTGCTGAACTGCAGACACCACCTCTGGTATGACAGTCTCTGTCACCCACCTCAGAGGTCTCTACAGCACTTGAGCTGTGCAATTGTCAGCCCTCACAAGCTCTTTAGTAACTGCAATTGATTCCCAGGCTGGGGTCTAATTGCTGGCCTGTTGCTGTGATCTGAGAAAAGGCTGTCACCGTAGGGGAGCCAGAGTGTGCGCTTGCCGTCTTCCCAGATAAAATGAAGGAGGCTTTCTCTCTCCTCCTTTGAATGGTCAGCATGCAGGAAACCAGCAATTATGTATCAAAGCATGGCATTTATGCCACAGGGACTGGTGGTAGAGCTCCGTCTCTAAGAGCTTTGTTGCAAGAGCCTGGGGTCATTCGCCCACCCCTTGCCAGCGCTGGCAAGTGAGAGTGCTTGCCTGGAAGCAAATGGCTCAGGGATCATGGCTCTGTTGCCAAGAGCCCAGAAATGTGAAAGAGAAGACTGAGGATATTTCCCACCAGCCTCCCATGCCACCCCAACAGTGTGGGCATCTAGGGCCCAGGCTCTCCCAGAGCTTTCAAGGGAAAGAGCAGGCCCAGGGAGCTGAGGACAGAGAGGACAGGCTTAGACCCTGGACACCATGCAGGGTTCCCCTAACCATGTTAGAGCGGGTCGCAGCCCAACCTGCCCTTTTAGCACCATTGTCACCTCACGGTATCCTCAGCAAAGGCAGCACCTTGCCAGGGTCTCCATCATTAATAACTGTTTTAGTATAGGTTTAAATATCCTCCAAAAGCCTCACGTTCAGAGGTGGGGCCCGACTGGAGAGGACGGGTCTTCAGGAACTCAACCCAGAAGGGTGTGCTCTGGTGCCTGGCCTTTCCCTTCCTCCTCTGCTTCCTAGATGCCATGGGTTAAGTAGCTTTTCTCTGCCATCTCCTCTGCCATGCCGCTTCTGCTTCAGAGTGGGATAACTAGGAAATGAATCCTCTGAAAACCATGAACCAAGTAAGCCTCTTCTCCTTTAAATTGTGGGCTTGGGGGATGATGGCCTGGCATTGGAAAAATGTCCACTGACAGTGTTCCCTCAGCTCTTTGCCTCCCACTACCTGCCCCCAGCTTGCAAGGAAAGGTTGAGTGGGGTTACTCAAGCTCAGTTCTGAGGGTGCACATTGAGGGTGAGCACACTTGGCCTCCCTCTGTGAAAAGGCCTCCACTCTCAGCCTGTCCCCTGACTGCCTGAGCCTCTGGGCCAGGGGCTGAGTGGGATCTGAGGTCCCCAGGCAACAACAGGCACCATCCAGATGCTCCCAGGCTGCCATCATCCCCTCAGCTGATCCTGGTCTCTTCCAGCAGCTGTTTGGTGATGGTCTTATCTCTGGCTAGCTTGGGCAAAAACCCATGGGGTGTGCTATAGGGATGCTAATGGGGTGCTGACATCTGCAGGGGGTGAGGCCTAGGAGAAGGTCTGTAGGTCACTGGGCCATGTACTTGAGAGGGTCTGCGGGATCCCAGCACCTTCACACTCTCTTTTTCTCTGCTCTTTGAAATCCGTAGTTTCACCCTGCCACATACTATCCATTGAACATGTTCCCTCAGTACAGCCCCAAAAGCAAGAGTGCCTTTCCTCGCAGAACACACTGGCCTTGGCTGGCACACAGGCTGGTTCCAGCAAGTGGAGCAGCAGACACCACCTCTGCTTCTGAACCCCACAGCGAAGCAAGAGCCTGGGCCTTGCTGTGTCCTGCCACCTCCTCTACGTAACAGGAGCTGAGGGTAGGACGTGCACCCACCTGTGAATCCTCCTCTTCCCCACCACCACTTCCACAGGACCAGCTGACAGTGCAGGCAAAGCTCCCATTCATGGAGCCACATCAGGGTGGGATAAGCTCGACCTGGCCCTGAAAGCTGAAAGTTAGGCCCTCAATTCCCAGCTACTGTGACACTATCAGGACACAGGCCCAGGGGGTCCCTGCCATCCCAAGTGTCTCCTAGAGCACAACCAGCTCTGTATTCATGGCAGAAGAACTGGAGTCTGTGGCCAGGCCCACTCCCTCATTTGCTCAGTCTGGGATTCAGTAGTCCCTGCCGACGTCCTGTTACCTTCTTGAGCATGCCAAACACTATACTGAGCTAAGTGGCCGAGAGCCATCTCACTAACCTCTGAGTGCCCTTCTCCCAGTGAAGTGGGGATTATTCCCCATAGGGTTCTTACAAATGTTAATTGAAGCACATGTGTATAAAACACCTAATAATGATATGAATTGCTACACCATTTGGTTGCTGCCAAGACAGGGCCACTAAGCATCTGCAGACATAGCCCATTCATCCTGGAGACCCTAGCAGGGCACTTGTGATTGTCCACCATCCCCAGGTGCTGGGACTGAGCCTCACAGAGAGGCTAGGAATGTGCCCAGAGGCACCCAGCAAGAGGAGCTGGACTTGGCTACAGAACAGCTCCATCCAGGAGAGTGTGGTGCAGACGCAGCATGTGCTTCCCTCCTGGCGACAAGTCATGCCCAGTGTCCTGCAGGTATCCATCAATGGGATAAATACATGGTCGGGGCTAGAACAGAAGAGGCCAGCTTGGACCCAGAGCATCCTTCGGGCTGCAGTGTGGGATGTGAGTGTGGTATGAATGCTCTTTACTTCTGTGCTGGCAATGAGACCTGGGACCTTCCTCACGCTCTGTCAGCACTCACCCTGGCCCAGCACGCCCTGGATCCTCTCTACACAGGAGCACCCTTGGACTCTGTCTTTCTCTTAGTGTGGTTGACTCCTGGTTTCCAGATCCCCTGTTGGATTTGTCCAGAAGCTGAGAAGCTTGAAGGATCCAGGAAAGCCTGACCCCTCCCATTCGCCCATGCCTCAGTGCTGGCACACAGACACCGCCCAAACCAGCAACACCAGCAATCCAGGTCAGTCCTTTACCTGAAGTGAAAGTCTCTGGAAAATAGGATTCAAAATGGGCATGATAGCACATGCCTATGACCCTAGCATGCTAGGGGACTAGAGCAGGAGGCTCACAAGTTCAAGCTCAGCCTGAGCAAATTAGCAACTGAACAAGATCTTTCTCAAAATAAAAAAAAAATAAAAATAAAAATAAACAAGAGTGAAGATGTAGGACATGTACTAAAGAGAAGAAAAAAAATGAGATTCTCCATGAATATGGTCTACCCAGAGCAAACCAGGATACTGGTGAGAGCCGCCATGGGTTGTGGTGACCAAGGTGCCAAGAGTTACAGCAGGGAGACATCCAGGAAGCACTTCCCCCCATGAACTGGAGAGATCAGTCTGCAGGAATCAAGGCCCCTAGTGAGACCGACACAGTGAGGATGGGACTGGCAGGGATCACAGTCCACAGAGCTGGTCCTAGGCCCTGAGCGCCATATCTGGCTGGTCTTCTGAGATCTGCAGCCATGCTGTCAGCACTCCACACTGTGTGGAGCCACCTGATGACCTCATGTCAGTGGCCAGGCACCTCACATCCTGCCTTACACTTAGTTCGTATTCCCTCTCCCAGCCCTGACCAAGTCCAGGCCTGGACTTGGCTGTAGAACAGCTCCAACACAGTGACCTCTGATAAGGGGTCACTCAGAGAATAGCAAAGAGAATGGCCTGCCCAGAGGCAGAGTGTGGAGAAGACTATGTGTAGATCAGAGGTCATGTCCCCCACTGCCACCCCAGGATGATAGGCCAGCCTGCCTAGCCTCAACCCCATGCATCCAGCCTGTGGAGAGATGACAGGGTTTTCAGCTTCACCCAGAACCATTTAGAACTTCACCTTATAGTATAGGGGACCCCAATATGAAAACATACACCTGTGGCCAGGGTGAGGTCAGAAAGATGTAACATGGAACAGGGGCACCAGCCCCTGCTGTTGTGTCTCTGCTGACACACCATTTCTTCCAGTAACTTAGCTAGCCTAAAAAAACAGGGACCCCAGCAAAACACCCAATTTCAGGGTTCCTGAGGCAAAACCTCCATCTGCTCCCTACACAGCCCTCATGTCAGCCACTGGGTGTGCTTGAGCAGTGATACGGTGGTACTCGTGGTTGGGAAGGGGTGCTTCAGTTTAGGCCACAGTGACCTCCTACTGTGTCCTGTGGCAACCAGGGAGCTGGCTGCGGGGATAGCGGAGCTGGTACTCATGGGGAGCATATAGCAACACATTGCTCTCTGGGGTCCTGGGCCCTGTGATGGCTGCTGAGCACCCAGAGGAAGTGCCCTATTGGGGTCCTGTGGGCATTCAAAGGGTTCCGTGCCTCAGACCCTGCAGCTCTTGTCTCTGGGCTGGGGCAGTCAGTCCCAAAGGAGGAGCATGGTGGGGTAGGGGTCCCCATGGTGCTCTCTTCTTCGGTGTCTCTCAGCTCTGAAGATGAGCACAGTTAAAAATAGGGATGAGTCAAGAGTTTTCCTTCCCCCGCAGCAGAGCCTCGAGGCCAGATGGCGCCATCTCTGACGGGTAGGGCCTCTCACAGCTCCTCCCGCGCCTCGGCCCAGCAACATGCAGCTTTTCTTGGCGTTATTTTTTATAAAGGTTATTTTTAGTGTTCTTGGAAAGATCCGATTCCAGACATGAAGAATGGGCGGGCCCCCGCTTGCTCGCTCTCTCCACATTCTGGAGCAGCACAGTCCAGTGGGGGGTGGGTGGGGTGGGGGGACAGAGGTGGCTGTTGAGATGTAGAGAGCACAAGTGAGTAACACTGACATCCACCCACATCCTCTGAAGCCATGCCAGGTGCGCTGCTGCTACCTGCAGCCTGTGCTGCTGTGAGAACAGCTCAGACACAGAGTCTCACCATGGTGGAGGCCAGAAAGTCCTACCTGGGGGGCCTCAGCCTGCCACAGAGTCAGAATGGGCCCAGGCCTCTCCGTGCAAGCTGTCCTCTCATGTCTGTCATCTCTGTCCTTCGAGGGCAGGCAGAGGGCAGAGCTCAGCCTGCTTCTCCACTTCCCAATATCCCAGGGGCATTCCCCCACTTCTGCCAACACCACCAAGCCCTCTCCTCCAAGGCTAAGAGGCTTCCTCTGTACAAGGCTGCCTAACAGGAAACCAGCTTCCCAGCACATGGTAGAGAGCCGAGAGTGGCAGGATGTGTGGACTTAAGTACGTACACATACTTCCCTTTCCAATGGACACTCGGAGCCTTGTATCCCAAAGAAGCATAAAGGAAAGTCATTTGAGTTTGGGAAAGAAAGAAGGGAGTCTTTCTGCAGAACTCTTTAGCTCATCTTCGTAGCAGATCATCTTAATTCTCACTAAAACCCTAGGCCAGTTGCTCATTTACTCTAACCCCAAATATTTCATGGCCAGCTGCCAAGATGCTTTTCTCAGCCACAGGCTGCAGTGGGATCATGCTGGGCCTGGGAGAGAGGTGCCAACCTAGGAGAAATGGATGGTGAGCTGGGGAGATGAGCAGAGCCCAAGCAGAGTGTGTCAGCTGCCAAGAGCAGACCTGGACATACCAAGGACCTGGTAGGAAGCCACCTGGGCAGGGCCAAGCCCTGTATTTGGAGGCCCGTGCCTTGTGACACTGGCCACTCCCTGGTCTGTGAGTAGCATGGAACCCTCTCTAGGACCAGAGACAGAAGGTGACTCAGACATAATACCCTCTACTCTCAGCCTGGCCCAGGACGGGCAAGACAGTACCTCTTGGAAACACCAACGGAATGTGGGTTTGACCTGATGTCCCATTAGTCACCTGCTGTCCATGCTGCGAGACTCAATTTCAAGCTCTTCCTCTCTCACGGGCTCTGTGGGAAGTCATCTGAGCTTGGTCAGTGAGTCTCAGCACCATTGTGTCTGGGCTGTGATCCATGACATGTGAGGCTCCTCCAGGAGGGTCTCCAACCAGGTCCTCAAGCAGCTGTGGGGAAGATTGGGATCCTCATTCCTCCTACGCAACAGCTTCCATCCTTCATGGATGTCACACCAACTGGAGTCATCACAGTGAGCAATCCCAGAATACCACAGACATAAGCAAGACCCAGTCATGGTCCTTTCTCACCCCACCTCAGAGGCGCCATCTCTTTACTCTGGAGTCCTCTGTCAGAAGTGAGTTATGGACCCACCCATCCCCACAAGGACATGAGTACCAAGAAGGACATCACTGCAGCCACACCAGAAGCTGTCCTCCATCGATGTGGTCCAACTTCACCTCAGGCCCAGGGAAACTGAGGCCCAGAGAGGCCAAGTGACCCACGCATTGCATGGCCTGCAGCTGCTGATCTGGGATGGGCCCAGTGCAACGTTATTTGTTCCTTCCAGGTATTTGAGAGGCTGCTCGACAGCTTGAGCTGTCATTCCCAGAGCACAAATCCCAGCTTAAAATGAGATATGACATCCTTTGGTGCACACGGGCCTGGGCAAAATGGAAAAGACTTCATAAATATGCAAATCGCTTTGTCCGCTTCCCCAAGGAGGACAGCCCACCACCGCCTGGCCCTATCCCTGTCCCTCCTGCGGAGCCTTAAGAGGATCAGCAATGAGCTTTTTAATGAAGTTGGAGTTGAATGAAGAATATAATCCAACTAACATGAGGTGACATCCCCCATCTCTCTGATTGCGGGCTGCCTTATCCCTGGGCTGGTGACACAAGGCTCAGGGCTACGACTCTCTGCCCATGGTCCCAGGGGAAGGCCTTGTCTCAGCTCTCTGTGGCCCAGGAGGCAGGCTGGGAATGCCCAGTCCACCCTCTCAGATGACAGATGAGAAGCCTGAGGCCTGGGCGTGGGCCTTGTCACAGCAGAGGACAAGCAGCAGCTCCCAGGAGGAACTAGACCTGGGTTTGCGACCAGTGCCTTGCCCTTCTCCTGGTAGGGATGCCATGACTTGGTGGCAGTATATCCAAAGGGCTGCTGCTAGGCCTGTTCACATGTACTGTCATGTCACCAGCAGCACTGTGGGAGGCGTGGCAGGAGGGCCTACTTACCCAGCCACCGAGGACACGGAGCCAGTGTGCGGAGTTAGTGCTGGATTTGCCCCACCTCTGGACTATGAGTCCAGTGCACAAAGACGATCAAGGTGACCAAGGTAATGAAGGCCAGGCTGTCTGGGAGGAGCCGAGACCTTCAACTCCTGCCCTGGATCACTGCTGCTGCCCACCTGCCACCTCCAAGGCTCTGTCATCCGCTCAGCCAACCCCATGCCAGCAAGGCCAGGCATGCCATTAACTGGGCCCTACTCCACCCTTGAGGCTTGCTTCTTCATTCCACACATCCACGTCCTCCTCCATCTGACCAGCCCTGACCCAGCCTGTCACCATCCACTGTCTGCCCTTCTGTAGCCAATGTATATGTGAATTACTCTATGCTGGGACCCTTTCCCCCTGCCTCTTGCTGGCTACAACACTGTCCCCAATATTGTGCACAGATTGGGGACAGAGCAGACTGCAGACTCACAGCATGGCTTGTGGGTCTCCCTCCTGCAGGCAGCAGAAGTTCAGTCCAGCCTTGGCTTAAGGAGAGAAGATACCGAGCCCGAGACTTAAGCTCTGGAAACTCTCCAACCAAGGCACCACACAAGCGGCTTCCTTCCAGGAACTCCAGCCCCCAGCTGTGGCTGCACTGAACAGAGCAGGATCAGGGATCCACAGACTGTGCAGGGTAAGATACGCAGGCAAAGGATCAGCCCCTGGATCAGCACCTTTTGCTCCTGCTCTTCTTTTATGTTCAGTAAATATTTACTGAGCGCCTACTGTGTACAGGCTGTGAGGGAGAAAGAGGCAGAAATTATAGACAGCCTGGCTCCTCTATGCACCCCATCTGGAATGCACACTGCAGGCTTGGGACAATGTCTTCACTCCAGCCCACGGCAAGCACACTCGGCCTACCCCAGGCACCTTTCTGGGCTGAGATTAGAACTACGGCAGCTGCTGATGCCACTCAAGCAGGGACAGTGGGCCTGGGACATACCTCCTGCTTACAGAGCTTGCCAGCACCAGTGGCCGAGGTTCAGGGTTCCAGGGCTAGCACTGGGACCCCTACCCAGGGTGGGGGTCTGAGCTGTGCTCCTTCAGCTGGACCATACAACGGGGTTCAGGCATGCATGTTGGGTCAGGCAGACCCAAAGCCCAGGTTCTCATTCTACAGGACAAAGTAACAACACCTACCCTAGAAATTATGGTGCAGATTGAATGAAGTAATATATGCAAAGCTAGTGCAGCTGTGTCATCGCAGATGCTGAGCTAACAGTGTCTAAAGTGAAACCCTATTTGCCTTGGCTTCCTGGTTGGGAAAATGAGACGCTGTGTTCCTGCTCTGCCTGAGTGCTGAGATGGTGTGGGGCAGGAGACCTTGCAGCCAGGATTCTAGAGAAAAGAGCCAGCATCCCTCCAGGCCCATCAAAGCTCCTTGCTTCTCACTGACTCTTCCTGGGTCATGTGCCCATCCCTCCACAAATCTGCACGGTCATGGGAATATGACACTATGATTGGATGAGGCCCGGGTCACATGTTCCAGTATGGGTTTAATTTCTCCAGAATCCTAGGGCTGGGGGAATAAACAGAAGTAACTATAGGGTGCCTTAAACACACTGGCCCCACACCTGCCAGAGCCCCAGAGGAGCATGCCTGGCTCCACAGGTGCCTGATGACTGCCTGCACACTAGGTGACTTCTGAGACTGCCCATCCACACACCCTGGATCCTCCTGCTGAGTGCAGTGTGCTCAAGGGAAAAGCGAGGTGGGAAGGAACTCACCCAAAGGTGAAGCAGGGAGTTAGCGTCCAAAGGCAAAACTAGATTCTCACCGCTGTCCCTGAGAGCTAGAAACTCAGCCAGGCTGCACTCTCTGGCGTCAGTTACTCCCTGGGCTGCAGGAGGGTGTTGCTGCTGGCCCACGGGGTCACCGCCCACTGCCCACTGCAGTCTGAACGCCTCTGAGGGCTGGAACCTGCGCACAGTATGACCCTGCAAGTGAAGGTTTGGGAAGCTGTAGTGCAGGTGGGAGGCAGCATGTGAGTCATTCCCCAAGGAAACGGTGCAGAGCTGGAGGAGGAGAGGAAGGAAGGGGAGGACAGGAGAGGGCCGAGGATAAAGAAGGGAGCCGGGATTGGGGGTTTCAAACCCTGCCTGTGGTACTGCAAAGGCCTGCAGAGGACAGGGGCTGCTTCAGAGTCTCACCTGGAGGTCCCGCCCCCTTGGCTGAGCTGGGCCTTTGCTTCCAGGTGGATGGGCAGCGGAGGCAGAGAGGGGGATATTGAAGGGCTGGGAAATGATGGGGCCATGCCAGGTGAGGATACAGAGCCTTCTACCAGCAGGAGTGCGGGTGCCACAGCCCTGAATGGCCCAGGGGCTGACAACAGATCGTGAGGTGGCAAGGGCCTCTGCACCCTCACAACTGCCTCACTGTGCATTTGGCAGCCAAGTAACACCTGTTTCCCCTCAAGCAAATGGATAAACTGAGGCTTCCTGAGGCATGGTCACTTGCTTCAGTATAAAGATGAGTCCAGATTGAATTAATGTCCAGTCTTCCTTAAACACACTCAAAATTAACTGGTTTTCCACATAGTAATTCATTGTCGCAAATCACCCACGTAGGTTTGGTAAAGTGGTTAGTCTCAAGCCTAGAGCTGCTGGGGAAGTCATACTGAGAGTGTTTGGGGGCGAGTTTGTTCCTGAGAGAATGGTTTGTGGGGGTCAGGGGAGCACCCAAGGATTACTCCACGATACCTGAAAGCCACACAAGTCCTAATCACATGCACAGAAGTGACAGCGTCCCGCTGGACTAGGAGGTGCTTGAAGACTTGGTGGTCCTGGGCCCTGGGGATGGGAGGTTGCAGCAGCTAGGGAGCAGTGAAGCCCTGGGGCAGAGCCAGAGGCCTGCCCTGCACCTGCTTGCCCTGCTACGTGGGTGCTGCTGGTGTGCTGGGCTGAGGACAGCTGAGACCACCTGCCCCACCCCTCCAAAGTAAGTCGGGGTGCTCAGGGACCCATGTACTTACTCTCTCATTCTCCAGGAGAACTGAGCACCTCCGGAATTCATTTCCCTCTCAGTCTCCTCTGCCATCACTGCAGCCTGGCCTTTATGGCTGCCAACCCCATCCTTCCAGGACTCCTGAGAATGTGTCTGAAGCACAAACCTAAGAAGCTGAGCACCAGGGATGGGGAGATAGCTCTGCAATCTAAGTGCCTGCCTGGCAAGTGCTAGGACCTGGGTTCAATCCCCAGTACTGCATACTATGCCAGCCCAGATCCTGGGCACACGTATGGACCACCGAAACCAGGCATGGTGCTGACCTGTAATCCCAGTGCTGGGGAAGCTGAGGCAAAAGGATTGCTATGAGTCTGAGCTGCATAGTGAAACCCTATACCAAATAAATAAATAAATACATATACATACATACATACATACATACATACATACATACATACATACATAATTTATAAAAGAAGCTGAGCACCAATCCTGGGCACAGTCACCTACAGCATCCTCCATCATTCCCATCTGTTCCAGCCAGGACATTAGCAACATTCACCAGTGAGGATTGTGCGGCCCCTCAAGGACCTAAGTGACTTGCCCCATAGTGACTTTGCTTAGATGAGCAGGATGGGCCCTACAGGGCAGCCTGATCTTAGAGTAGGCCTCTGACAGGTGCTACACCGTCTAGCGGTTGCTCTAGCCTCCATCTCTTCATGGCCCCCCAGAACAGGGCGCTTCCTCTTCCTCTTCCACACTCCATACCCCTCCCCATCTGGCATGCCAAGCTGGAGGCCTACTCAGAGGCCAGCTCTGTTGTCAGCCACTAAGGACTGGAGAGCCCCTGGTCTATGCCAGGAGCACAGAGGACACAGCAGGGCGCCCTCCATCTTGGAGCAGAGGATACCAGGGGCAGAGAGGTGTGGATGAGGTGAGCTGCAGCAACCGGGCTCGGAGGCGCCATGCAGATTGAGCACTAATGTGAGGGAGGGTAGATCCAATTTGTCCTTCTGTTCTTTTAAAAGATGGCATGGCCACCACCAGCAAAGGGGCTTGAAAGACAGAGAGTGGGCAGGGAGTCGAGTAGGGAGGGGCTGCTGCTGCCCCTCCTGGACAGTAGTGGCCAGAACCTGGAACAAAAGCAGGCACTAGAGAGAACGCCCTGGAGGGAAGGAGGCAGGCTGCGGTGGTGACTGGAGCAGAGGGGAGCAGGGAAAGGTGTGGGAAGGGTGTGCACCTAGAGCCCAAGTCAGGCTGGGGCGCAGCTCTCACCTGCTTGGGAGAGCCCTTAAGGAGCCAGCTGGGCAGGGCCCAGAGCATTGAAAGTGCTGGAAAGCTGGTGTTCTGGATTTCACCACGGGAGGAGCCCACTTGGCATCCCACGAGCTGACGCTTGCCTGGAGACAGTGGTGAGCACCCATGCCTGTACTTTCTGTTCATCACCGCTCCAGATATGGGCTCTGGGATTCCATCCCGGTGAGCGCCCCCCTGAGCCCACAGAAGTTTGGTCCACCGTGATGTCATCCCTTGGCCTGGAGGCCTAATCAGCTCCATCCAGGGGGTGCCCTCTGCAGACAGCCCAGGCCCCAACACAGGGCTTTAGGGCAAAAGCCAGTCCTCCCAGTGAGAGCCTGTCTTTGAGCAGGAGCAGGGCCCAGTCCCTCCACGTTGTCAGCAACCAGAGGTCACTACGCCCTCCACCCTATCATCACACCGCCCACAGTAGGGCTCATGCCCCACCTCCCCAGGCCATTAGGAAGTCAGACTGTCAGGACTTTGAAGGCACTTTATAAACTCTGAATGGATGTTCTGACCTTAACTGGTCATGTTTGTAGGTTCACATGTCCAAGACCAGTCAGGAGCCTTCTCAGCCTCACAGGAGGAAGGCGCCGTGGAGCTGTTTCTCAGCCCCGGGGAGCAGAGTTCAGGAGAAGCTTGTCCTCTCAAGGTCAAATGTGAAAGGAGGCAGGGCTGGCACCCACCGCCTGCCAGCCCCTGGTCGCGCCTGCTGCCCAGCCGCAGTTACCCACAGCCCCCTCTCACGACCAGCCCAGAGGGCCCTCTCCCCCTTCACAGCCTGTGTAATTGGCAGGACAAGCACAAATGCTGTGTTCAAATGCTGGGAAATGGAACATTTTCTAATCTGTCAGGCAAATTCTCCCTTTCTCCTTTTACATTTTTTTCCCCTCTAACAGGAAAAGACTTTGCATTTGGAATCTTTCCGATGCAGATGTGTGAAGACTCTGGTAGTGACATCTCAGGGACTGAGCATCTTCTATTGATTGGAAAAACACACAGCCCAGCGCGTTTGCATATCACAAGTCGCATTTTTCAGGGTTTGGGCAGACGCAAAGCCAGCTGCGGGGCCTCAGCGCCCCCTGTGAGTCAGAGATGGTACTGTGCATAGAGGGGCCCAGAGGGAGGCCAGAGGCAGTTCCCAGAGGAGACAGGGAGGCCTTGGAGGGTTTGGGTGCTTTGGGGAAAATCACTTCACCTCCCTGGTCTCCAGTGGCTCTGCCTGTAAAATTTGGGTACAGCCTGTGTGCACCCCAAGGCCCTTTTGAATTAACTATGTAGCCTGCAAGCCACAAACCCTCGGTGCTTTTTGTCCTTGGGGGTAACAGCACTCACTTACAGTACTGATCAGAGGACATGCAATGGCCTTGCTGCACTTGACAGATGGACAGGAAAGGCCAAGACACAGGGTCAAGTGATTTCCCTAGCACAGAAGTCAGGCCCTGCCATAGCTCTGTGCATGCAACCACACTGTTGGAACTGGGCTCCCCTGCCATGAGTTCCACCCTTATCCTGGATCGGCCTCTGCACCCAGGACCTCATGGCAACCTCCTGCCACAGAGCTTTCCTTCTCATCATTTGCCATCTTGGAAAAGCTAGAATAGGACCTGGGTATGCCAGCCCCATGGCCTGAAGGGCCATCAGCTGGGATGAAGGCTGGGGCTGGTTGAGATGAAGGGTTTTCCAAGGTGGGGTAGAAGGGAAGAACCAGAGCACATGACAGGGGGAATGAGGGCTGTTTCCAGGGAGGGCCCACTCCCCACTATCTCTGGAAATCAGGACTCATCCCTCACCTGGCTTCCCTGCCCAACCCTCCCCCTCCACCAGCCTGTAGAATCACCAGAGCCAAAGAACCCAAGACTGAGCACTGGATGAGGAGTCTGCCCTCTGGTGGCCAGGTCCTCCTGGGCCTCCTGTGCGCTCTAAAGTCCTGGGCAAACTGGCTTCTCCTTTTAATGCCTCAGTCTTCAAAGCTCTGAAGTGGAGCTGATAATGTGTATTTGGAAACTGATGCTGGTAGCTGTCTTCCAAGTCCTAGCGTCTCTGAGTCTCACTTTGTCCTCCACTCCTGGCATCCATGAGCTCATCTCCTGACACCCCAACTTTCCCATGAGCAAACCAGGCAGAGAGAGGTCACAGAGCACAGGGCAGGTGGACCAGGTGCTCTGACCACCCATGCTTGCGCTGTGCAGTGCACAAGCACTAGTGGATGCTCTTGCTAATGGCGCTTCCCTGCTTATCTCTCCAGACTGGGCTCAAATGACTCCTCAGTAGAATAACAAGGAAGAGCAGTGTGGGCTCTTGGTTCCTCTTTATCCTTCTGCTTGCATACAGGGAAGAAAGAGCAAGTCCTGTACCAGGGACACAGCAACCCAGCTCAAGAAGGGACCAGCCAAGGTGAGGGGTACGTAGCTGTCCTGTGGGTGATGTCTGTGAGCAAGAGTAGGGACAGTGAGATCAAGAGCCAGGATACATGTGGGGCCCCAGTCTGCAAATCCCAGCAGAATCAACCTAGCCCTCAAGCTCAGAGGCTTGGGGGTGAATCTGGCCAGCCATCCCTGGAGCCAGAACAGGACAGGCTCCCCAGGAGATGAGGAACTCTTGGGAGATAAGGGCCGAGGTCGGGACAGACTGCAGGGCAGAGGCAGGAAGAGGCGGATTCAGGCAGGAAAGACAGAGCTAGACCCTGCACTCCCCACATTTGAGGAGGTAGCCCTGCCATGTCTCCATGGAGAAGGGACAGAAGTAGGAATTCCCAAGAGGATCCTCTAAGACAGCATAAGCAGATGTACCCACCAGCAGCTGGTGCACATCTGGAAGGAGCAGCTGTGTCCTGAGGGCCTCAGAGGTTCTGATCAGCTGGATGGCCTCTGGAGGTACCCTTAGGGGACCACTTTATATTTGATCTGGGGGAGGAAATGTTCTTACTCAATTCTGCAGGGTATGGGTGCCTAGGAGGGGGGCACCCCAAGATCCTGACAATACTACTGATGCCAGTGAGTCCATCAGGAGGTGCATGGGAGAGATGCATACCTGGACTCTATGCACTCCACTGCTATTCAGAGGCAGCCAGTGGACACAGCACTGCCACACTCTTGGTGACCATGGGTCCCCAGCCATCCTGCAGGTCAGGCTGGGAACATGAGGAGGGGTGGTCTTACAGGTCAGGAAACTAAGGCCAGTAAGAAAAGCAACCTGCCTGAGGCTTCAGCATGGAGACAGACTCACAACAGGCCTAGCCAAGGCAGAGTAGGGGCTCAGCCCAACAGTCTCAGGGAAGCAGCAGGGAACCTGAGGTGGGGCGAAGGTATTTCAGAAGGTGCAGTACACTTGGCACCCAGGCCTTACCAGGACACCATGTGCTTGCGCTTGGAGCCCGAGTTAGCTCTCCATCCTGAGATGGAGGCTGCAGAGGTTGAGAACATTCTCAGCCTGGGCTGGCGTGGAGCTCCCCGAGTCCAGCACATGGCCTCAGACCCAGGCCGCAAGCCCAAGGCCTCCTGCCTCGCTCCTCTCTGTTACCAGGGATGTGGGGCCAGCTGCCCTCCACCCAGTCCCTGCCCTGAGCACAGGCCTGTGCTTCAGAAAACCCAGAGACAACACAAAGCAACAAATTGTCCTCCAAACAAGACAGCTGCCCACTGTCTCCAGGAGGACGGGGATCGCAGCAGTGAGGAGGCTTCCCCTTCCCCATGCAGTTGCAGCAGTTCAGGGCTGAACACACCAGTTTATTAAAAGTCATCTGTCTGCGCTCTGGCTGAGTTAGGAGTGTCCCTTGTGGAGGACATGGCCTCCAGAAGTTAATGTAAGCAACTCTGCCCTCTGCTCTGCAGGCCCCGCCTTCCTGAGCCAGCAACTGCTACCCCAGCAGTCGCAACCTTGTGGCTCTCCAGAGTACAAGCCTGAGTCCCCACCTGCTCTCTGGAGCTGCAGAGCAGACCCACCTTGAGGGTCAAACCCAGGAGCCCTTTGTAGATGGAAGTGGCCCTGAGCTGCAGCCAAGGGCACACCTTGCCTGGGACCCTGCAAACCACAGAGGGGAAAAATTGGCAAGAGGGGCTAGGAATGGAGAAGATCTTGCAGTTAAGAAAACTAAAGCACAGAGAGGAGAAGCAATCTGCTCAGGGCCACACAGCTTCCTACAGATTTTTCTCCAATAGCCTCTGCCCTTGGCTAGATGACATGCTAAGGTGTCTGCAGCTATGCCTGGCCAGTGGGTGTGAGTCCAGCCTTGGGGCCGAATGCGGAGCATCAAAACACTTCTGACCGCATCCTCTGCCTACTGGGTGGTCACACTTCCCCTGGGGACAGGAAACTCTGAGCCCCCAGCTATCCCCAGCACCTGGCATGCAACTCCTACTGGACAATGTAGGAGCACCACTGTCACCATCCTTGATGTTTTCTCTCCTAGGATACACCCCCAAGACATAGCTCCACCATCCTCCAAGAAGATTCCCTGTCCTGCAAGACACCACTATGAATATCAGGGCCTTCATCTTCAAGGCTATAGGCCAGCATCATGCCTCTCCCACTCCTTCTCTTTATTAAGCTATGGAGGATACAATAAGTCACCAGCCATGCACCATGCCAGAGAGCTTTAATTGCCACACTGACATTTCAAGTGAGACAGCAGTGTGCAGGCACATGGGGCTCCTGGAATGCCCTGGTCCTGGGGGCTTAGGCCACTACATGGCCTGTTCCATACTGCGCAGGTGAAGACTGCAGCCCAGATAGGACCTGTGGTTTACTCCAAGCATGTGCTAGGTGTGCACATGGGCAACACCACAAACTCAGGGCATCCCCTTCTCTGCTGTGCCTTGGTGGGTGACAGCATGCTGGTGAATCATGTCATGCTGAGGTCTGAGATTCCTCTCTCAGCATCCATCCCTCTCTATGGTGGGTGGGGCAGGGGCCCCAGAAACCAGAGGGCAAGGCCCAATCACCCCTCCACTCCCTGGTAAGGCTGGGTGGGGACTGCTGGTGTGGACAACACAGGGCAGAATGGCATGCTCCAGGGTGACCCCACAGCCTCTTCTCTCACAGGAAGAAGCGGTGGTGAGCGACTTGAAGCCCTGGGCCTCACTGGCTCCCCGCTCCTAAGGCAGGAGTCCCTGCAAGGAGTGTAGGAATGTCAGCTAAGCGCTGATCTCCTTGAGGTCTGTGATTGTCAGGAAGAAACCTGGGCCCGTAGGGGGTGAGCAGTGGACAGTGAAGGGTCAGCAGCTCGGGCCACAGTGGGATTCTCTGGTGTCTGAGCCCCTCTGCTCCCGGTGCACTCTGAAGCCTGTGTGCAAGGCCTGGCTGATGCTCATGGCTCCTGAGAGCCCACTCCAACTGTGGTAATCAGGTCACACTTACGTGATGCCCAGGAAGTTTAGCATCTGTCCTCCCAGACCTGGTCCCCAGGGGGCAGGCAAGCACCCATCTGCCTGGCTCTCCTCTGCAGCCCCCTTGCTCAGCACAGGCCTGGTCCAGAGGACATCTTCAGCAGAGGACACCAGCAGAAGCTCCAGCAGCATCTCAGGCTCAGCCCAGCTTTACAAGCAAGCAGTGTTTCCAAGCAACAGGGTCACAGTCGCAGTCCCATCTGTACACAGGACATGTGTGTGTAGACACACGCATGCTCACTCTAGCTATCACCAGATGATGCTGAGGACCCCAGCCCCACCCCTGGCGAAGCAAAATGTCCACGGGTTGCTGTTTTCTTCCTCAGTATGTGGTTGGGCAGCTGGGCCTTCTGCTCTCAGATTTAAGCCTCAGGAGCAGCTCTCCACTAAGAAGGGTGCTATTTTGAGGGTGACAGCCACCTCTCTGGGCCACCCCATCACCATCTGCGACTCCACAGGACCCAGCTAGCTCTCTTATCTCCAAACCTTCTGGGTTCCTCTTTGTGCCATGGTTGGACCCCTAGAGAGCTGGGAAGCTTGGCTTCCCTGGTGATGGTCCCTGTGTCATGCTGGGTCCTGCTTCAGAGTCTGCCAACCTATGCCGTCCTCCAACGTCCTGCACTGGGTAGGTTGTTCTTCTGATGGTTTGAGTACCCAAAGAATAAGGGAAGAACTTCTAGGAACAGTGGACCCCTGAGCCCCGGGCAGAGCTACCAGTCTTAAATAGGGAGGACCCCATCTTTCCTGGAGGATGCAAGGAGGAGGAGGGGCAGCAGGGAGAGCGGGGTCTCCATGGCAACATCTAGGAGCAATGTGAACATTTTCTTCCCATTTGATGCAATTAAAGAGCCATTTCCAGGGTCCCAACTATGTACCGAGGCCCCATCTTAAGGTACCCAGAGCAGAATGGGTGGACGTTAAGAGGACCTTCAGTCTACCAAATATCATATACACTTCTTGCAAAGCAAGCTGGACCATCAGACATTACACATAGTGGATACTCAGCAGGTGCTTGTTGAAATGATAACAGGACATGTGAATATTAATCCACACTGACAGAGCCCTTCTCCTCAGTGACAGGTGACTGGCCCAGGGAAGGGCCTACACGGGCTGAGAAAGTGTTTTTTAGAGCAACGCATAGCTGGCCTTAGGGAGTGGGGAGGGACTATCCAGGTGCCTCCTGCTCTTTAAAGAGGACATAGAGACCTACAGGACAGTGAGCTGGCTAAGGCCCCCCAAAGAGGGAGGAGTGGCTGAGCCCTGCCCCAGGGCTCGCTGTGGCCCTGACCCAGCCTTAGGGTCTAGGAGTCGACTTCACTTGGTCACTTCTTGTCTGCGGTGCATCCCCAAGCCAGCCTCTTAACCTCTCTGAGCCTCTGCTTCCTAGTAACCTGAGTAGAGCAAAGAATAAACGTAAGGTCTCTGTCTTGCCTCTGGGACTGGCTTCTGTCATGCACAGAGAGCGGAGGCCACCTTGGCAGGAGGTGAGCACTTACCACCCGTGGCTCACATGTGCAGGCATTCAGTAGATACCCAGCAGCCATCTGCCATGTGCCTGACACAGAGCTCCTCCAATTAAGAGCAGGCCAACCTCAGGGTGCAAGGTAGAGGCAGCTGAGGGAGTCCTAGGAGCACGAGTATAAAGGACGTGTAGTGGGTAGGCAGCCGCCTTACAAAGGTAGCATTTGGGCCAGGACTGAAAGGATAGTGCAGGGGCAAGGCAGCAGCCTAACAAAGGAATCCAGGCCTAAGGAGAAGTTGGTGACCAGAGAACACACTCAGAGTGAGAGGAGGCTGCGGTCTTGATGCAACTTGGGGCCACTGTGACTGATTTAACCTGAGAATGTCAGGAAATGGAGGTTTGAGCATCAGAAGCCATGGGGACGTGGCACTGGGTGGCTAGGGTTGGGGGAGAAGCCAGAGTCCTGAGGAGGCTCTGAAGAAGCCAGGTGGCCCAAAGAGGCCTGGCCTGGCATGGGACCTTGGACACCCATGCAGGTGGGAATGGACCAGGTGCTTGCTGGGGGACAGCCTGAATGAAGGGGCCACTGAAGGGCTGCAGCCTGTTGGACACAGAAGAGGGGAGGCTGTGCTGTCAGACAAGGCACCAGCCCAACCACCCCCCAAAATGCTCTCCAGGATGGGGTGGGAGGAGCCAAGGCTGACTGCACAGCGCATCCCCCAGCATCTGAGAGGTGGGAAGTGGGGGTTGTCAGTAAGGAAGAGAGTGGGTCTCTCACGCCCTAGGGTGCCTTGACTTCCTGCTTTATACCCATTCCTTCTGGCACACCTCCTTGTCAGGCTTTAAGGATCCAAAGCTGGCAATGTGAGGCCGCCATGCTCCCTGGGGCTGCAGGGAGTCCTGACTCGGGCGAGAGGCAACAATCGGGGAAAGCTGGGCACACACTCCCGTGCTCTGCAGCAAGCCCATGTTGGGCCCGTGAGCTGCCTACCTATCCAGTGCCCATGGCCTGGATTTCAGTTTGAGCAGGACTCCTGGCCAGCACCCTGGGGGTGGGAGGCGCAGGTAAGGGGGGCATACGATGTGGAGCTGACTCTGATCGAAGCTGCAGAGCCTCACCTGCAGCATATCCATGCCCACTCACAGAGGGACACTGAGGCCCACAGGGCATAAATGGCCATCCAGTGCCCATAGCTTGTGGATGCCAGCATCAGAATGTGAACCCCACTGGGCTCCCAAGTACCAAATGGAAAAGGCCTACCCTCAGTGACCCTGTTTCTCTCCCTAGGATGTGTTTCCTCTCTCTACCACTGGCCCTGACTGCACTAGGAAGCACTTGGGTCTGCAGGATGAGCAGATGTCAGGGCATGGGAGACTTAAAGCAAGAATAGTGCCCCTCCCATAACTGGCCTCCCCAGGAGGCAGCAGCTACCAACTCTGAGACCAGGATTCCATAGCAGGTGCAGGAACAGCAGGAAGCCTCTGCTCTCACCAAAAACTCTTCCAGAGGTCCGTCTCTAGTCTGCCCCAACTGTCACCCTTGTGGGCTTCTAGAAGACTTACAGTTTCCTGATGCTTGATGTAGGGCAGATTGAAGACCAGTCTTAATCCCTGAGGACAGGCAGGATGAAGGAATGGGCTTGTCAGGCACATGAGAGACCTCCCAGTGTGGCCCCAAGGTCCCCTGTCTTGTGTCTGGAAGCCCCAAACCCTCGCAGATGACCACAGAACTTCGTCACCTACTCCCACAAATACCAGAGCTATGGGGCCAGCCAGGTCAGGAGCTCTTAGGACTATGGGGAGACACTGGGAAAGACAAAGTCCTGAGAGCTCTGGCGGCATTATACCTCCCTGGCTAAGGGGTCAGGTAGTTGCCCAGAGGGGAAGCTGAGGCTCCTCCACTCACATGGACCACCTATTCTGGGAGCCCCTGTTATGAACCAAAAGGAGTGCTAGGGACCAGGCATGACCAGGAAGACCAATGCCTCCCTCATGGAATCAGACCTGACCAGTGAGACAAGGGCCTACGAGATACTGCACCAGGTGGTGGCCAGTGCAACACAGAAGGGGCCATACAGAAAGAGCCTGAGAGTGGGATGCAGCTAACATGCTTAGCTACTCTGGCTTACCTAGGCCCCTGCCAGCCAAGTTCCCTCAGCCCACCTGGGCAGCCACCGTGGCAGTGATGATATTGAATGTGTTTGGGCTCTGCTGGCCATGCCACTGCCAGGGGGCTTCCTCACCTTCTCACCTGACCAGAACAATGGCTGTGTTGGTCAGCACACCTCACTGTCCCCCAGCCCCAACTACTGTGGTCTTTACTGTCAACCATCACCCTATTCACACTGGCCACCATGACTACCTCTCCCCAGATGTCTGCCTTTCCCACCTGCTGCCTCCACTTCCTCCTGACCCACAACTGCCTTGCCTATGGCTTCCAGTCCCAAGAGCACAGCCTCAGGCCTCCTCCATGGTCCTACCAGGTCACCCTTATCCCTGTCAATGGCACCATACCTGGCACTTTGGGGGGCTCATGTGTGACTGTGGGGCCATTTCATGGCCCATTCTCATTGCCTAAGGCTGCATCCTGAGATGCGGATGCCCTATGGATGGCCCTGTGCACCACGTCTCCTGTGCCCACAGCACACCCTTGGCGCATCGCAAGAGGCCATGATTTGGTTATTGTCTCTTCACCCCAGAGCCCATGATGATGCCTGTGCCCACCCTTGCTTACCATGGTGCCCCATCTCAACTCAGTGCTGAGCAAAACAGGCAACAGGGTGATGTGTGAGCCAGTTATGCAGATCCCTTGTCCTGTGTCAGAGCAGCTGTTATCTGCCCCAGTAGCATGCTCAATGACAGAGCTTGAGAAGAGATCACAGTGACTCCCAGCCAGGCTGCTAACCTATGGGCCCCACTTCCTCTGTCTTAGATGGTCTTAGATAAGAGACTGCTCATCCCATGTTAGCCCTGGCTTCCCCGTGTCGGGCACCTGGTCTGGGTCAGACCCCAGCACCATGGACAGCAGTTTCTCCTCTGGGTTCCAACCCAACTTCTGACATGAGGAAGCTGCAGAGGTGGAGGCCAGAGGTAGGGATCAGGGCACAGCCAAGACCAGTGTTCTCCGTCACATCCACTGCTGCCATGGTGCATTAAGCTGAGATCTCATTTTTGGGTGCTGCTCCCCAAGGCTTCACCAGGGCCCAGTGACATTTGAGAAGGCACAGGAATGGAAGAGCAGACAACCAGAAACACAATCAGGGCCTCATTAACATTTTGATTGCGCTGCAGTGGCTCCCTGAGCGTCTGGGCCTGGACACATGCACACATTCAATCTGGAAGCAGAGATTGAGCTGGGGAGAGGAGCAGAGAAAAGGAGCACAACAGACTTATTTTAATAATGCTAAAAATAACCGTGTCAATAGTCCCTCCTGTTTGGGGAGCCACAGATCAGTTCCTAATGCACCTTCTCAATTTCTTCTCCAGGTCTGGAGGCGGGAGCTCTGGGGGGACTTGGACCTCCCATCTCAGAGGAGGCTCTCCAGGGCTACTGGCAATGTCCGGGGTAAAGGATGCCCTAGGAGCCCTCATGTCTCAGCCCCACAGTAGGATAGTGCCCCCAACTCATTTGGCCTCCCAGGGAATCCCAGGCCTGGAAAGTCCTGGAATCCATGGACTGGTGAGCTCCTAGGTAACACACAAGCAAACTGAGGCCTGGAGAGGAGGCTGGTCAAGGTCAGGAGGAAGCTGGTGGGGCCTGGAAAAATGAAATGGTGTCTTCACCAAAGGGATCTTTGCCTAGTGTGACAGTGACACTGAGGTGAGTGGATGGAGGTTGGCAGCCCTTGTCAAAGACAAGCACGCCAAGGCCTGTGGCTCCCACTGAGCCATGGTCAGCCACATTTGATCCCAATTTTATTGACTTCCACTGAAGACCACTCAGTAAGCACGGCAACCAGCCCACCGCGGTGGCAGCGCCTGCCTGGCAGAGGTGCGGATCTGAAGGGCCTAGCACATAGTAGAAGCTTGTCAACCCTGATGGCAAAGTAGGTGGGTAAAGGCGTGGGTGCACAGATGAAGCAATAGGCAGATGGCTGGGTGAGTGAATGGACGTCGGATGAGCGCGTAGAAAGAGGGTGGAATGGATGAATGAGTCAGTGAAAGAGCCAGTGAGCTGCGTAAGGAAGGGCAGATGGGTGGCTGAGTCGGCTCCTCCCACGCCTGGGCTTGGCGGATGCAGAGACGCTTAGCAACAGCATGCATCTCAGTGTCCCTATGGAGCCACAATATTAAAGTTCCTGCAGACTGTGCTGCCAATATCCGGGGGAGATTATCTCCAGAGCCATCATCAACAGGAGGGTCCCTCCCCACCCCTGTCTTTGGCCCTGCTGGGAGGATAGCACTTCCCTTCTCACATCTGCACAGAGGCATCAACCACATCCAGCAGGTCTTGGGAAGCCCCTTCTCACCGCCTCCCAGGGCCATCAGGGCTGGCTGTTGCTGTGGGTTCCAATGCCTGGGCTCCCATCTCCTCCTCAACTCTACAGCGAGTTTCTTCTCCTTGATACTTCTCCTGCTCAAACATTCTCTGCCCCAGCCTCAGGGCCTCTCTGCTGTGAGTACCAGGGATCTCCAAAATAATCACATTCAAGAGAGGAGATAGAGCTCATCAGTAGGGTGCTTAGCAAGCCTGGACAAGCTTGGGTCAGTCCCTGGCACTACCTTAAAAAAAAAAAAGTGATAGACTAGAAGGCTGTAACTGGCCCTCTCAGGCTAACAGAGGAGTAGCCCCAGGGTCACCACGGGTTTGGGCCCAGGCTCCTCCTCTCTGTGGCTATGTGATCCTACACAAACCAGATTCACAGAATGTGTAGCATGTTCTATCTACAATGTTGAATTAGTATTAGAAATGTAATGTGGCACATTTAAAAATATTAATTCATTAGAAGCTAGACCCATCCCATATTAACATGCATCTCCTACTTTGATGAAAATTACTATATTTTCTGAAACCAAAAGAAACGGGGAAGTGTGGCTGAATGCCACCCCATGGCAGCTCTCAACTGGGTGTAGCTGGGGTTGAGAATCAGTAAAGAGAGATCCCAGAACTTATGGCTCCCCTGGAATGGTCTCGGGACTCTGGAAGCCCAGCCCACTCTCAGAACCCTGCTGGCAGAAGAGCTTGCCTCGTAGTGCTCTACTTGCAGTGTGCCCTGGGACACAGTGCCCTGGTCCATGCTGTGGGCAAGCTGCAGTCCTCCTAGGCCTGCTGAGCCCCAGTCCGTCTTACAGCAGGACCAAGCTGTCCTCAGGGTTTGTGAGGTTGACATAACATGCGTGTTCCTTGCTCCTAGCCCAGTGTCCTGCCTGTGTGGATCCCAGGAGCACAAAAGCAATGTGGTGGTGGTGACACCAGGAATCCCAGCCTCCACACCCTCCCACCTCCGCCAGCTCACTCCCTGTAAGGTCTTTCCCTGCTTGTTTCGCGCACCTGCTCCCCCATGCAGTGTCTTGGATTGACTCTGCCTTCTTCCTCCTCCCAGGCTGGCCAGCAAGAGAACCCCCAAGCCACAGGCTCACCACCTGCCCCAGCCTACCCTTCCGCTGGTACTCACACCAGTGCCCATACACCGGGATCAGGAACCCTGCTCAGTGCTCAGACAGGCGTGGTTTCTAAGGCCTCTATGAGCCTGTTTCCACCCATCATGAAGACAGTAACCTCCTAACAATGAATCTGTATTCACACTGCTATTAGTGCTTACCCTAGGCCAGGAATGCAGGCAGCCCAGATCCCTGCCCTCACTATGCTTGTCAAGTGGGAAAGGCAGCCACACCCATTGCCAGAGAGAAATCTACAGGAGGACAAACCGCAGGGAGGCCTTGGTGGCTAGGATCAGTTCAGAGCCCCTGGGAAGATGAAGTCAGCCAATCCAGAGATATTTCTCTCAGCCCTGGGGCAGGGCGGGCCCCTCCGGGTAACAGGAAAAGGCTCAGAGGAGCCCTAGCCTAGAGCTGCCTGCATATGGACTGGGTGGGAGAGGGGGGATGCAGGAGGGAGGTGGGTTCTAGGACAGGAGTCAAGCCAGGCTCAAGGCCCAGACAGCACAAGGCAGTGGGCAGAAGCTCATGCCTGGAGCCTGTGGGGTGAGCTGGGAGGGAGGATAGCTCCTGTCAAGGTCTCAGCCCGAGGCCTCACAGAGACACTACGCTGCAATGCCTAATGTCTTTCTGCCCTGGCAGTGACTCAGTCCTTAGACAAAGGCATCCCAAGGATAAGTTGTCAGCACCAGGCCGGTGTATGAATGGATCACTCTGTAAGAAAGTCCACACCAGCCGCCACTCTCGCCATGCAGGATGGGAAGCCAGCTGCAGTGTGCATCTCCAGAGCTCAGGTCCTGTAGCACCACCTACACTAGGACCCACTGCCCTGGCTGACGGGCCAGGTCACACTCCGAGCATCCACCTGGTGCTCTCGTGGGCTCTCGGCTCAGACAGCAGCCTCCGAGACACAGCTGGCATGATCTGTGTGCTCACATGGAGGCCGGGACATGCAGGGCAAGGGGCCAGGCGGGCAGGGGAGGGAGTGAGTGGGGGCACAGCCTGGGTGTCAGTGCATGCACTCCTCTGTGTTGGTACACGTGCCCGTGTGTGTGTCCATGTACATCTGCAAGGCCCTGCATGTCTGTTTGTGCCTGTGTCCAAGGCAAAGGCCACAGGGAAGACAGGACAGTGGTCTGGATCTCAGTTTGTTTAGGCACACTCTATCTCCCGTTAGGACACTGTGCATTCCAGAACATGGACTTCAGACCTGTATCCCTCTGCTGTCCTTGTGCTAGTGACACCACTCATTCATTCCCAGAAAATTCTAGTTTAGGACCCGTTATGTTTCTGACCTGAGGCTGAGATCAAGCTGTGGTCTGAGGAGGTGGCCAGCCTCCAGCCTCCTCCTCTTCTGCTTCCTGCCATGCTAGTTGGTGGGGCCATTCCAAGGAGCCTGCGTCCAAACCCTCACCCCTGAGGACAGCCTCACTGGAGAGCCTTGGGACTGGAGCACAGTTCCCTCCTCTACCAAGGAGGTGTCATTTCTTCTTACACACTCCCTGGGCTCGCTGATCATTTCCTCTGTGCCAGGCTCTGCTCCAGGCCAGAGGCTTTGGAGGGCAGCAAGGCTGGTGGGGGCTGAGACTAGGGCACTGGGGGCTTTGGGAAGGCTGAGGTCCTATTTGAAGGCTCTGTTGTCCCTCCATTGCTATCCCACATACTGCTCCCTAGTGCTGTCTTGTTATGTCCCCATCACTGCTTTGAAACCAAAAATAAACGTATCCCAGCCCAGCACATAGTGGGTGCTCCACACAGGCAGGTGGGCATGGAGGGGTGGGCAGTGACTGGGCTTTCTCCAGAGCTGCCCCCAGCTAGTACACAGCATTGACCGCACTCCCTTCAGCCTGAGTCAACATGCCGTACATGTGCCCGCGGTTGTGGGTGGCAGGCGGTAGGCTGA
This sequence comes from Capromys pilorides, assembly GCA_004027915.1. Taxonomy (NCBI): domain Eukaryota; kingdom Metazoa; phylum Chordata; class Mammalia; order Rodentia; family Capromyidae; genus Capromys; species Capromys pilorides. The sequence continues at coordinate 27,741 of PVKN010000919.1, forward strand.
GACATTCTCATGCCAAGCAGGCACTGCGCTCTGTCCCCACCGCCTGCACAGTTCTTGCTGCTGCTTCTGAAAATGTCAACTTCTTATCTCGCCAGAATTTTTCCTGACTTGGAGAATTCAATAAAGCAGCTGAGTAACACTTAAAATAATAATGAAGCTCTGTATTTCTGCAACTCCCGGCTGGCTCTGCAGAGCCGGGGCTGCCTTTCCGCCATGATCAATCTTCATTTTCACACCAGGCCAGACAGCTCTGTGGGGCAGGGCTGGCCCACAGCCCCAGGGAATTGGCAGGCCACCAGGAGACCATGGAGCTCACCTGCTGATCCAGTGTGTAGGGCTGGGAGGGGCCAGCCCTGCTCAAGGTCCCTGAGGGCCTCACCATGTGGCCCAGCTACCACCCAGCTGCCAGCCTGTCCCCCCACTCCCAGCACAGGCTTCGCTCCACTTGGCCCCAGCCCCCCTCCCCTACTGTCAAATGGAAAACTGTCCCCCACCCTGCACTGTCCAGGCTTTGGACAAAACAGTGTGCACAATGAGGTCCATTTGTGGCCCATAAATAGCCCAATAGAGTGGCATCACTATTCTTTTATTCTTCCAGTTTGCAGAGGGAAAAACAATGGCCTAAAGCTCTGCAGGGGTGGCTATGATGCTATAAGAACCTCAGGAGGGCCTGAGAGATGGGGTCTCACTCAGCTCCCAAATGGCTATGGCAGGTTCAGGAACAACCTGGACTTCCTGCTCGGGCTCAGCACTCTTCTCTGGCCTTCCTCTCATAAGACTGGCCATGAGGGCTGGCAGACAGAGAGGAGGGCATAGGAGGCCCGCAGAGGCCCAGGCAGAGTGCAGAAGGCAGGCAAAATCCAGCTATGGCTCCACTGCCCCAGCCCTGGTCAGTAGAACTGTGTACTTGTTCAACTCTGTGGCCTCTGGGAGCCTCACTGTGCCCATCTGCAGAGCACTGAATGAGAAGCCCATGCTGGCAGACAGCTGGAGATTAGGGCTCCTGTAAGTCCCATGTTGGCCCTGAGTCACAAACCAAACAGGCCCCCCTTCATCCACCTTGCTGTGTCCCTCCAGAGCCTGTGCTGTTGGGCTTGAATCCCCTTCAACTTATCAACAATCTCGTTGCTGACCTCTCACTGAAGGCCCTCCAATGGACTCCTAGGCTAGCAAGAGCTACTTAATCTTCTTTCCCTCTGCCCAGCCACATCCATGGGATACACCCTTCACTGATCCTGTCTTTGTGGACCAAACCTCCTAGGGAGAGTCCAACTTAGAGGGGGCCACAGGCCTGGAGTGGGGTGCAGGGATCTGGATGGGGGATCCCAAGACCCCATCCTCACCACGATCTACTGAGCCTTTGCTCACCCTCAACCTCATTTCCTCACCTGGGAAAGGGAAGGTGGTATGTGGCCAGACATCCAAAAGTTGTTTGGGTGTTCATATGGGGTAACAGGTTCTGGGGGCCCCTTACAGGAGTAAGCAAGCACTCACTATGATTACATAACAAGAGCACAGCATCCCTTCTGGGAAGGGGGCCAACAGGCACACTGGTGCCAATGTAGAAAAGTTTGTGGGTAAGGTAGCAGTGGGGAAGGTTTGGCTCAGCTTCTCCAGAGGAGTGGGCAGGGGACCCTCACCCGAAGGCAGCTCAGTCTCCAGGCAGGAGCAGGGGATGTCCCTCTCCCACCCTCACAAATGACCTGTGAGTGAGTCAGAGCTGACCCACGGCAGCTCATGCAACTCATGAGAGCAGAGTATGGCCAGGTTCTGGCCTGCAAGTGTTCAAGGACACTTTACAAGAAGGAGACACGAAGCTCTGAACCAGACTTGGCCAGCTCTGGGTGCTCAGAGAGGGCACCCTCAGAAGGGACAGCAAACGCAAAAGCCTGGCAGCCAAGCCCAGAGCAGAGGGCAGGAGAGAATGTGAGGGAAACTGGGATCTGGGTTGTCACAGCAAGGGCCAGCCCTGACCCTGGATGTATAAACATGCTCTTGGCCTCTCCCATCATATGTCTGAAAGGCCAGAGTATATCAAGGAGACTCAGGCGGGTGTCTTACAGAGGCCCAGTGGAACCGAGGGGAAGAGGCAGAGTCACAGAACACTCTGGACTGGCCTTGTTATCCCAGCCCACCCATGACAAGTCACCAGCGGAGGCCAACAGAACCTGCAAATCAGAAGAAAAGCCTTCTGGAAGTGGAAGTCCACACCAGCTCCTCTCCCAGTGCAGCCTGCCTTGTCACTCAGCTGTTGGTAGCTAAGCGATATCACCAGAGATTTTGTGTATGGCAGTCATAGACGATGGTTACTGCTGCCTAATTTGGTCACAATCTTGAGAAATGTGTTGCTTTGGAAATCCTGACTGCAGAAGGAGCCCCACAGCCTCAGCCTCAGTGGCACCCCCTCCGCATCTCTATACGTCACTCTGTCTCCTCTGCCTTTTGTACCAATTTCCTAGCAAAAGCACACAGCCTGCAGCCGTGGCTTCCCTTACCTACCCAACCCAGTTGGGCACCCTGCTGGTGTTTGTGTCAGCAGCTGTGGACACAGTGTACGACAAAGAGCAGAAGAGGAAAACAAGGCTCAGAACCACCCCAGAAGCCAGTGGGACAGGGGCCCTTCCTGGGAAATGCAAGGTGTGGTCAACCCAGCAGGGCAAGAGTGGCCTGCCACTGCAAGGCACTGCACAGCGCATAAGCTTGCTCACAAATCACCCCTTATGTGGTCTGAGACCCACAGTTGTGGACAATATCCAGCAGTCCCTGTGTCCCACCTGGGTGCGGACAGGAAGTCTGAAAGACAAAGGCCCTGCCCACAAAGAAGAGCACCTCCGTAGGCCATCCTGCTCCTTCCAGGCCAGCTTCTTATTGCTCAGGACAGGTGGCATTGGCAGTACTGGGCATTTTCAGGGGCAGCTGAGCTCCTGGCAGTTCAGAGGCAAAGGTTGCTCAATGGCTTGTTGTTCTGGACACATGCTATTCTGATTACCACCTCTACCACAGCATCGTGGGCCTCAGAGCACAGTGCATATGAGAAACATCCATGCAGCTGAAATCCAAGCACAGAGGCCAAGCCTCAACCCACAAACCCCAGGGCTCTCGTCAAACTCTTTTCTATTTGGTACTTAGAGCCCGAGTTTGCGGATTGATGCCTGTGTCTCTGTCCATGGTGCTGAAGGCTGCTGCCATTCTGCTGACATGCATCCTGCCCTGAATGTTATCCTGCCTTCGCAGCAGCACCCTGTTGTGACTACAAGGACACCTGCCACAGCATGGCATGATCCATCCTTTCAGAGTGACTAGAAGATGGAGCTGGCCCAAGGGTGGGTCCTTGGGGATCAGATCCCTGTGGGTTCTCTTCTGATTCTCCTCTTACAAAGTCTGGACCTCAGCTTACCTATCTGTAGAATAGGATGCTAAACTGCCCATGCATCAGAGAGTTAGTAGGCAGGTGCTGTGCCTGAGGAGGAGCAGGCATAGCATGGCCTTGTTCCCCCACAAAGCCAAACTCTTGCAAGGAAATATTGAGAAGTTGCTATAAAAATACTGCCTGTCGCAGGCTGTGTGGGTAGCTGGCTCCTTCATCTACATTTGAGCATAGCTCTGCTCCAGGGACCCAAGAGGGCTGTAGCAGGGCAAGGAGGGTCAGAAGAGCAAGTGCCAGAGTAGCTCACCCACCCAAAGCCCTGAGCTGGGCCCTGCTCAACTTTGGTGGACACAGATGCTTCTGGAATGCAGGGCAAGAAAGCAGCCGCATTCTGATAAGAGCACAGCTCTCTGCAGTGGTGCGGGGTCCTGACCAGGGAACTGCCCCTTGGTGCCTCGGCAGGCTTACAGTGCAAATCCTGAGAATGCACTCCCAGAAGAAGAGGGTTTGAGGAAGGATGTAGCTGCTCCGTGGGGCTCACTTAAGAGAAAGGGCCTACAGTTGGTAGGGCATTCACTGAGGCCACTTCAGCTCACACCCGGTGTCTTAGTTACTCTTCTATCATTGCTGGAACACATACCAAACCCACAAGCTTAGGGAAGGAAAGGTTTATTTAGCTCACAGTTACTGGAGGTTTCAAGACACTGCCCCCACTCTATAGGGTCTGAGGAGAGGTTGGGGCACTGCCGTGTCCAGAATGATCTGTTCCATACCTCCAAGAGAGGCCACCAGGCTGGGGAGGAGGGGGAGTGGGGGAGGTGCATGCTGTCAGTTTAATGATTCACACCTCTCTGGCCCCACCCCCTCAAGCCCCATCCTGGTCCTCTGGCCCCACCCCTTGAGCCATGTGCTTGACAGCACCATGATTTATCTGAGGCTTTGGGGGGACAACTAGATACAAACCATAACTTCCACCCCTGGATCCCCAAAGTCTCATGCACACCCCTTTGTCCAAAAGGCATTTTAGTCCATCTCTAAGAGTTGCCAAAGTCTCAACAGTTTGTTTCAGCATTGCTTCTCCAAGATCCAAGGCAAACTCCTAACTGTGAACCCCTGTACAAATAAAAAGTTAAATATACCCAACATTTAAAGGCACAAGTTAAACATTGCCATTCCAAATGGTATATACACAGAAGGATCCAAAATACTGGGGCCAAAACAAGTCCAATATCCAGCAGGACAAACATTAAGTCCCATAGTTCCATGTGGAACATCCAAAGCAATCGGTGACAAATTGTGAGCTCCATGTGGCTTTGCCCCTATGATACTCATGGTGGTAGCTCCCATGGCTTCCCTTTTAGGCTGGCTTCACTCCCTCCTTGCAGTTTTCCTTAGATGATCCCTATTGCTGGCTTTACCAAACTTCTGGGATTTCAACGGAGTAGGCTTCTCACTCACAGCTTTACACTCTGCCCTTTAGGGGCACACAGCCTGGCCTCCCAGGCCTTCTTCTGAAATTGAAGTGGAAGCCTTCTTAACCTTAGAACTCCTGCATTCGGTATATACCTGAAACCAATGCCACACGAGTAATGCCAAGAACTGCTGCCAGCTGGAGCAGTAGCCAGGCTTTCTTTTCTATTAGCTGTCAGGGTCGAGTGCCTAGATTGCTGAGCACTCTGACCCTGATTTTGTGAAACAAATTCTCTATGCCGGTGCCATTCGGTAATTTGGTGTGGTTGCCACCTCCACTCTGGAACCTGGTGTGGTCATTACCTCCATTCTGGAACACGGGGCTCTGCAGCTTTCTCCTCAAGGCAAAGTCCCTCACCCTTGCAATTCTGAGACTGCAAAGGTTGAGAACATGCCACCTCCTGTGATGCCCTCAGGACATCTTTTGTATTCACCTGTTTCTCCTGGGAAATGGAGATCTCAACCCTATCTTTGCAGTCCACAGCCTTCCTGGTACTTTCTTTATGGCCAAACTCACAACATTTTAAATCATTCTGCTGAGCTCTTTGCTCTTCAGTTTCAACATAAATCTAATTAAGAGCCCCCAACAATAACCATACCACTGCCCCAATATTGATTGCTTTGAGATTTCTTTTGAAAGATTAATCAGTCCTCCATGTTTATTCTCAGTCTCAGGCAAGCCTCTGGACACAGGCAAAATTCAGACAAACTTTCTGCCAAGTCAAAGCACAAACAATCTGGAGTCCAACAACTAATGCAGTCCTTCTTCCCAGCAGAAACCTCCCCAGCCTGGTCTTTACAGTCTTTACAGTCTTCCTATCAGTTTTCTGGTCTGAGCTCTGGCCACAATCTCCCCTATAGAAAGGCTCAAGCTCTTCCAGTACTTCTCTTGTGGGCAACATCTCCAAACTGTTCCTATCTCTTCTGCCCAATTCCCAAAAGCGTGTAATCCACATGATGTGGTTTAGCCACAGCAGCAACCCCACTTCTCTGGTACCAAATTCTGTTTTAGTTACTCTTCAGTCATTGCTGGGACAAATACCCAACATGCAAGCTTAGGGAAGGAAATGTTTATTCAGCTCACAGTTACTGGAGGTTTCAAGACACTGCCCCCACTCTATAGGATCTGGAGGAGAGGCTGAGGCACTACCGTGTCCAGGATGATCTGCTCCATACCTCCAAGAGAGACCACCAGGCCAAGATGGGCGGCAGCATAGGAGGCACATGCTTTCAGTTTAATGATTCATACCTCTCTGGCTCCACCCCCTCAAGCCCCACCCTGGTCCTTTGGCCCCACCCCTCAAGCCATGTTCTTGACAGCCCCATGATTTACATGAGGCTTTGGGGGGACAACTAGATATAAACCATAACACTGGACTTTTTCTATGTGTCTGGGAGCAGGCTGGGAAAACCCAGGGGAGAGCAGCATGCCTACCATGATTTACACAGCCTCCTACTCCAGGCCTGGGTTTTAGCAGCAGCCTCTGGGATCCACTGGCCCTGAAGTCTACTGAATGCCAGGTAAGGCAAGTTCACAGCATCCTGGAGGATGGAGTGATCAGGAACACAGAACTGGCCTGAACTACCTGGGGTGGGGGTGGGGGTCAAAGCTGAGTGCCTGGTGGGGAAAGGACAGACACTCCCAAGTGAAGGCACAGTACCTACTGAAAGGCAGTGAGTGAGAGACAGTGGTCTGGGCAGTGTGGACACCTCGGCCAAGCCTAAAGGCCCTGTCTCACCCTAGAAGCCACTTCAGTGCCAGTGGCCAGCTCCAGTCAATCCCTCTCCTGTCCCCAAGCCCCGGAGGCCCTTGAGTCTCCTTCCCAGAGCTTGGAGCCAGCACCCCTCTGCTACCCAAAAGGTGATCAAATCTGTGTAAGGTACCAACTGATAAACTGTTCCAGGCAGCCCCAGGGACTCAGGCAGGTGACAAGGCCTGGTGAGCCTGTCCCATGGAGATGCCAAGAAGTCCCTGGACTCAGAGAGCATGTTCTAAGGTGAGATTTAATAAGTGGACTGGGAAGAATAAATTCTGTTACACAATTTTATTTCACAGCCTCCCTTGAGTTGAATAGCAATTGCCAACTCGGGGCTTGTGTTATAAATAGAAGAGCTTTCGGGGCTGGGAGGCCTGGGGACTGCCTGCCACCCCCTCGCTTTGCAGGTGGGTAATGCCAGTGTTATTTCTTTGTCACCCTGGGCTGATGCCAAATAGGGCTCAGAGGGAGGTGGAGCAGCAGTGCTGCCCCCCTCCAAGACCAGCCATACCAAGCCCGCAGGGTGCCGTCTGTCAGGAAGCCCTGCACTTCACAGTATCCCAAGAGTCTCCCTCCTTCCCCTTCCCAGCAAATATTTATGAAATTCCTAGGACATGCCTGGCAGTATGAGGAGGGCAGGGAGAAGCAAAAGGTGAGTGAGGGAGAGCGGGAGGGAGAGAAGGAGAAGGGAAGGAGAAAGGCAGGTGGCAGGGAGGAGGTGATGAAGAGGGAGGGGATGGAAGCACGCCCTCCCTTTGTGGAGAAAGCCATGGTGGCCTCAGAGGTCCTAGGACCTGTGATGCAGGAATGAGGACATGGGATGGCAGGGTCAGAAGAGCACTCAGACCCTGCCCAACACCTGCAAGCATATTGTGCATGAGCCATACAGAGGGCCAGCAGACAGGACCAGGCCAGGCAGGAGCTCTGCACTTAGGGAGCGCCTAGAGGACCAGAGGTGGGAGATCACAGAGGACCTTCTTGTCCTGCCCAGGAGAGCCAGGGAAGGGCTCACAGCCAAGGGGAGCAAGCACACTTTGATCAGGGGGTGCGGAGCAGGTAGGTGGGTGGGAGGGCTGCCCCTGATGAGGAGTCAAAGCTTCTTAGAAGCACCCTGAGGCCTGTCCACCCCACCTCCAGCTAGCCCTGGGTCCTGCCCTAGGGCTCCCTCTCTGTCCAATCCCAGCTGGTCCAGGCCCCAGGTTTGACTTCCATGGGCTCAGCTGCCCTATCATCATGCCTTCTTTGGAAGAATATGCTATCTACAGGGCCACAGATGAGGTAGAAGATGGCGTCCTTCAGAACAAGCCTTAAACTGCTGCTGTCAGAGTGATTACATCCGAAATGGCTGTTTGGAAATACCTATAGTCACAGGTCTTCTGAAGTGGTCTCCCCCTGTCTGGGTGACTGTGACATTAACCTTGTACCCAGGAATACCAGCCCTCTGCATGGCAGACTGAGGACAAGTGTGCCCAGAATTCAAGCTGGGCAGGATGGAACTAGAGCCCTGCTTCAGTGGCCAGGATCTGTGGCTTCTGAGTGCTGTTGGGAGGACGTGAGGAAGCTGTCAAACCTGCACTTTGCATACCCAGCAGCATTGTGCTCGGGCACTAGTCCTGGGCTAGGTACTCAGTGCCCAGGCTGAGTTCCGGCTCTGCCTCATGCCACTGGGCAATCCGGGCTCTAGATTCCAGTCACTTCCCTCAGTGATGCCTCTGGCTACCCCTGCAGACCCGTGGTGCCTGCTGCCCACACAGTGTCACCCAGTGCTGGCTGCCCTACTTACCCTAGTGGTCTCTTTCCCTGCTACCTGCATCATTTTTTCCAGGGGACCTGCACTGCCCTGAGCCCGCTCTCCCCCAAACATCAGTCCAGCATCTCAGACCACACACCTGTGTGACTTCTTAGCCCTGTCCATCAGCAGGGGTGGCCCAGGAAGCCCTACCCTTCTCACTCCTGGGAAGGAGGCCTGATCCCACAGTGTGCGCCATTCACGCAGCACAGGGCCCACTATTCCTGCTGTCCTGGCAGGAAGTAAGTTTGGGTAGTGGGAGAAGTTTGTGGGAGGCCTCCCTCGGTTCAGGCAAGGTGCTTGTCCACAGCATCTTGACGGCCTACTGAGAGCCCAGGGGCTGATGACAGACCTCAGAGGCAAGCCTTGGAGAGGTGAGTCGGGAGAGAAATGGAGAATGTGTGTCCAGACAGGGAAGGGCTTCCACTGGGCCCCAGGTGGCTCCCTGGCTGTCTCCCCAGCAAGGGCTCTGGCAGACGGCACCAAAGCTGGCTGAGATGATCAGGCAGGGACTCAGGCAATGACTCCAGACAGAGAGTCAGAAGCAGCTGGGTCTGAAAGAGGTTTTTCTGTGGTCCAGGGGTTTACGCCTGTCCAGGGTCTCCATAACAAACCTTCAGGCCCTCGGAGGCCCTGACAGACTTGGAGGTGCTTGCATTTGGGGTATCACAAGGGAGATGTTGGAGGGGGAGAGTGGTTTGTGAGGAAGGGGATGGTTGTTAGGCTGTTTTCCAGTGTGTGACTTTGCTGCTGGTGCTGAAGGAAGCTGCCCGCACCAGCGTTCTTGCACAGCCCTCTCCCACCGCCCCTCTCCCTCTCCCTTCTCTTCTTTCTCAGAGCCAGCTCTCTATTTCAAACCATTAACAGAGCCTCCCAGCATCCTCCACTCACCCTGGCAGGCCCAGCTGGTAGGAAGGGCTTCCAGGCCTGGCCAGTTCACATCCCCTTCTCTGCGGGCCACTGGCCAGCACACCTGCATCCTGGGGCGTGCAGAGCTCCCTGCAGCTAGGCAGGCCCTCCACACTGCCTTTCCTCCAGATGTGCAGGACATCACCCTCATGACTGGGACAAGGAGGACAGCGCAGAGACAGAAAAGGCCCCAACTAGGGCTGCTTTGAGTTGAGCCAGAGGGAAATCATCTGCCAGCCCAGCTGGTGCCTCCCTCGGCCCAGAGGTGGCAAACAGTAGAGACCCTGTCCCCGACACTGGGACATCAGTCCCACAGTCCCACAGTCCCACAGATATATCCATCACAGCGCGTGAGACCTGAGCAGACCCAGATGAGCCCTGCCAGCCCCCACTGCAGGGACCCAGGAGAGAATAGCTAGGTGTGCACCGACTCGTGGGCCTCACCTGGAGCTGCAGTGAACCGCTCTCCTTCTTGGACAGCTTGGGACATCAAGGGACAGCCTCCCTCGATGTGGCTGTCTGGCCAAGCTCATGCAGTGACTACAGAGCTGACAATGTGGCCACTGCTGGCCCTGGGCCACAGAATCCTTTAAGCTGGTGGCCACTGGATGGCATGAAGCTGGGTGCCCCGTGACTACAGCAGCAGAGCTCCCCAGAGACCATGAGCTGGCAGGTTACATGCATATCCTGAGAGGTGGGCTCCATATTGCTTATGGCAGTTCTGTCAGACAGGCAGGCAGAAGGAACAGGCGGTGGGCAGCAGGTAGTGGGCAGCAGGCAGGGCCCAGAGGCAGCCACGGATGCTGCAGGCAGAGGCAGAATCTCATCCTCCTCGGGCACTCTCAGTCCTGTCCATGTGACCTTCCACTGGTTGGGCGAGGCCCACCAGACAGAAAAAGATAATGGAGTAGACATTAATGCATCTATAAAACTCTTTCCTAGGAATATGCAGGTCGGTGTCTAATGGCACAGCTGGGGACTGTACCTACCTAACATACACATTGCAGAGGCCAAACACTGGCAAGGTTTAGAGACTGGCTCCTCCCTGGTAACCAAGTGGGAGAGGACAGCCAGGGGCCAGCTCCATTTCGAATGCCAGCCCTCACATCTGTGAAGGTGACCGGCCAGCCACCACCAGCATGAAGCCTCACTGAACCTCTGGCTCCAGGGTCCTCCATCATTGAGGAGCAGAAAGGACTAACAGGTGCCTGGCTCCCAAATGCTGAGGATCCCTGAGGCAGAACACGCTGCCCCTTCCTGCCGTGGTCCCAGAACCCTAGGCGTACATGGTAGCACACCAGGGCTCTGGCCACGGGCACTCTCCATGGCCTTGTGGTCGGCAGCACTGCCTCTGCCTCCGGTCCCAGAGCTGAAGCCCTGGTCAAGCACCCACACCCACCCACACCCACATCCACCTCCCACCCCACACACACATGGCCTGCAGCTGTCCAGTGTGGCTGGAGCTCTGTCACATGATGAAGAGAAGTCCCCAAGGTCAGAGAAGGCTCCTCCTGGGCACAACCAAGCTGTGTCTGGTCTTGTGCGCCTGGCTTCCACCTGCAGGAATGAAAGAGGACAGGTTTTCTGGGCAGAAAGTTTGAGACAATGGGCTTTTCCACCCAGGTTGACAGTGGCTCTTAGAGACAGGATAATCCCTGCCCCAGAGAAGCCCCTTGGCTGCTGGCTTCTGGTCAGTCCCCTGGTGAAGGGGACTTCCATGCAGGAAGGCACTGTATCCTCGACTTGTCCTCACAAAGCCCATGGCCTGAGACTTCCCAGCCCTGGGATCGATCCCAGCCTCATGGCACCCAAGGTTGCCCAGGTCATCAGGATCGTGGCCCTGTTTGAGAAGCAGGAATCCAAGGCTCCCTCTTGGCACTCCACAGCTGCCATAAGGCAGAGGCAGCCCTCACATCCAGGACTTGTGGCACCTCTGCCCATATCCTTTCACAGAGGTGATGGGGAAGTGGTGGTATGGGATAAGAACAGAGGCCTGCAGCCTGTCAGGTGGCCATAGAGTCCTAGGTAGACTCGGGCCTGCCCGGTGGCCGGCATTGCCCAGGTTGCTGCCTCTGTTACCTGCACCTGCCCAAGATGCAAGTGTGTACCGGGCTTGCACAGGGCTGCTGCCCACTCCCAAGCCAGCGGTACTTGAACCTGGGAAGGCCCCTGGGCCAGGACTTTTAAAAGCTGTCAAGCAGGATCCCTAGAGCAGGGAGTGGAGCCTGGAGGCCTGGAGCAGGGGTTCACTGAAGGGAGGTCTGGAGGGTCCTGGCTCTCTCACCTCCTGGGTATCTCTCTGTCTCTGTCTCTCTGTGCCTCTGTCTCTCTGTCTCTGTCTCTGTCTCTGTTTCTTTGTCTCTGCCTATCTCTATTTCTGTCTCTGTCTCTATCTCTGTCTGTCTCTGTCTTTATCTGTTTCTGTCAGTCTGCCCATCTTTCTGTCTGTCCAGCTGTCTGTTTCTCTGTCCCTCTGTCTGCCCAGCTGTTTGTCTCTCTGTGTCTCTGTCTCTCTGTGTCTCTCTTTGTCTCTCTCTCTGTCTCTCTCTGTCTGTCTCTCTCTGTCTGTCTCTCTCTCTTCTCTCTCTCTCTCTCTCTCTCTCTCTCTCCCTCTCTCCTTTCCCCCACCCCTTTCTGTCTTTCACCTTTTCACACTCCTCCTCTCTGACTCTCCAGCCTGGCCCTATTCCATCAGGCCTTACCCTCAACCCCCAACTGTCCCCAGCAGAGCAGGAAACCATGTGACACTACACATCCTGCCAGCAGCTGCTCCTCCCCTGGCCCCGGTGCCCACGCTACACACTGCGCGTGCACAGAGCAGGTAAGGTGCAGGTGTTGTGCTCCTTGCAGAGTCTCCACAGCAGGAGGAGGCTGAGTGAGAGCCTGGATTCAGATCCCCTCATTCCAAATCTTGGGGACCTCTCCACCCCTCTGTCCCCCTGCACACCCTTGCCTGTGACTCCTCTGCACATGCCCCACATGCCCACAAAGCACCAGGTGGCATTCAAAGGCCAGCAGAGTCCGGCCCCATCTCTGACCTATTTGCCTCCAAAACCCTACAAAAGAAGTATTCCCTTAGCATCACAGAAAGACCTAGAGAGAGACGGGTCTCAGTATCCCTCCATTCACGGGACTGGGGACAAGACACTTTGCGATAGGCAAGCCACCTCTGTCATCCTTAGCTCTGAGGTGGTGATGTGTGTCCCAGCCATCCCCCCAGATGTCCAGTCTAATGAAAGTCAGTGACCCAAGTTCGGCATGCCTGTGCTAGATGACACCAGCAAAGAATCCTAGGTCACTTACTAACTCAGCATGTTCTATCTCCCATACCAGATCTTTTGGGGAAACTGAGTCTCAGAACATGTCTTAAGCACTAAACCTAGGCCTCTTACCTTCCCCCAAACCTGCCCGTTCACAACCCTGGTTTTTAGAGAAGAAAGGTTCGCCTTAGCGAGGAGAAAGCTCAGTGTCAGGCTGGAGAGGATGGAGCGGGAGGCAGGAGAGGGTGGGAGTGGCACACAGCAGCACCTGCCTGGAAGTCCTCCCCCTCTCTGCATGCTTTACATGAGAGATCTTAGGGACACTGCCTACATGAGCCAGTGTCCCCACCTGTCCCATAAGAAAGGCAGGGTCTTCCAGAGAGACAGGACCCTCACAGAGGCCCCTTTTCTAAGAAGACCCAGTGACATCACGATACAGGTGATGCTTGATTCTGGTGGGGCTGGAGGACAAGGATGGAAATTCAGATCCACAGCTTGGTGCAAAATGGTATGTTGGGGAAGAGGACAGAACTACCTGGAACACACAGGTGACAGATACATCCATGGCCTTTCCCCAATGCTGGACACATCAGCCAAAAAGCCAGCAGACCCTGAAGGGGCTTTCAGGACCCCCACCTCCTCCCCTCCAGCAGCGCCTCATCCACACACACCCTGATGTGGCCACTGGGAAGCCCGCCTCCCAGTTGCAGGCTGGGGCATTGTGTCATCACCATTTCTAACACCAGAATCACTGGAGTGATGCTTGGTCACTTTCTTCCTGAGTTGTATAACAGCAAATTGTCAGATGACCACACCTTTGCTGTTGCCACCCTTGTACCACCAAGAAGTCCCAGGTCATGACCACATTCACCACTCCTTTCTTCTCCCCCTCTGCAGCCTCCTTGGCCTTCCTGTGCTCTTGCAGCTGTGGCACCTTTGAAGGTGGCCTGCCAGCCCCCCGGGGCATCTTTCAACTTGACTCCCTAAAGTATACGTTTGTGGCAGACCCAGCCCCTGAGCTCAGTGGAAGCCCACCTAGAAGACCACAGGGCTACAGGGACTCTGTGCCATCCCAGATCCCTGGATGCCAGGCTCCTCATGCAGCACTGCTTTCTCCCCAGAGAGTGAGCAGGTGACCTGGGAGTGGGGCCCAGGGTGGGGAGCCCTGCCTCCTGTCACTCCTGGGTGTGTGTCTGTGCACACTCCCAGCGGCCTGTCATTCTAGCATGCGATAACATATCTCAGTCATCAGTAATGGCATCAGCCACTGCCTTGGTTACTCTTCTCATTGCTGAGACAAAATACCCAACACCCAAAGTTAAAAGAGGAAAGGTTTACTTAGCTCAGTTTGCGGAGGTTTCAGTCCATAACTGGCTGGCTCCCAGGCAGGGTGGCACATGGTAGAGGGGGTAGCAGTTCATGGTGGTAGAAGACACCAAAGGCAACAAAGAGAGGGAGCTCTTTCTGTCCCTTATAGTGTATAATGCCTACTGGGTTTAGATGGTACCAGTTCATCCAGGGGACTGATCCAACAGTCACCCACCCTTAATCACTGCACCCTTAATCCTAGCATTGGACTGTGAATCAGTCACACACTCTAGATTCAGTCATCTCCAATAGAGCCCTGTGACCCCATGAGGCTCTGGGGGGACTTCTAGGTGCAAACCGTAACAGCCAGCTCTGTTTCTGTGACAAAATTCATGGGGAGTCCATGGAGGGGTGGAAAGTGTTATTCTGGCTCATGGCTCCGGAGCTCTCAGTCCCCAGTGGGCTGACTCCACTGCCTTTAGGCTGTGGTAAAGCAGGAACATTACAGCAGAAGGGCAAGGTGGGTGGAAGAAAGCTGCCCACTGCGTTGCAGCCAGCAAGCAGAGGGTGAGAAAAAGCCAGAGGAGGAGGGGAGGTCAGATAGGCTCTCTAGGGCCACACCTGTGACCCATTCCCTTTGACCAGTCCCTACTTCCTTTGCTTTGTTTTGTTTGTTTTTTTTTTTTTAATGTATTTAATACAGGGTCTATAGGGTCCCACTATGCAGATTGGACTCATAGTGGTCCTCCTGTTTTCTGCCTCCTAAGTGCTGAGATTACAGGTGCACACCACCATGCCCAGATGTTTTCTCAAGCAACAACTCAGCCCACCTCGGGGGCGGGGCCAACACTGTACGCTGGAGTCTGAACCTCGGTCCCTTGCATCTGCCTAAGCAGACACTTTAATCTGCTGAGCTATCTGGCCAGCCCTGTCCCTACTTCTTAATAACCCAACCCACAGTGAACTCCTTAGTGGTCAGCACTGTCGCCATGGATCACTTCCAAAGCCTACCTCTGCACATGACTGCGTTAGCTTTCGATGCAATAGTGCTGGGAAGGATATTTTAAAATCAAAACAACAGACTCCTCAGGCCAGCTTCTGTGGACTAGTCTGTTCTCTACCCTGTGAGCACTCTTTTTTTTCCCACACATGATGTTCCAGGTGACTCCTGTGGCTCCATACTCAGGAGCCCTGGCTTCTGGGTGGCGAGGGGGCTTGGGCACCAGCTCTGGGTATTCTCCTCATGTGTGGGCTCCATGGTATTGGGCTTCCTGGGTGAGGAGAGCTTCCCAGTAGTTTAATTGGCCCATTGCTGTGTAGACAAACATAAAACTTAGTGGCTTGAACCAACAAAAACATTCATCTTGCTAAAAAATCTGCTGTTTGGACAGGGCTTGGTTACAACTCAGGTCTGCCCCACTGAGCCGTAGCGGGGACAGTCTTTAGGAATGGGGGGTCCCTGAAGACCTGCCCCTTCACGGCTGGACACTGGCACTGAGCAGCTTCCTAGGTAGCCTGGTCTCAAGGGCAGTGGCCCAGAGGACCAGGCCAAGTCCCATGACCTTGCAAGACATGCTCCAATGTCACATGGTGCCTCTGAGACTGGAATCAGGCCTGTGGTCACAAATTCAAGGTGAAGGCTTCTCTAAGTAGACAAGAAAGAAGGGTGGAGAATCCTCCATGTGACTGTCCTAAAGCCACAGCCTGACGTAGGAATACAAACATATATGTGTTTGTACAAGTACATTTTATCCATATCTAACATCTCTATCTGCATCTCACTCATCAGGCATCTGTTATCTATCACCTGTTGTCTACCACCTACCTACCTACCTATCAGTCTCCTTCTCAAGACAACCATAAATTCAGCTGTTATGGCTTTAAAAACAACACACCTATTTCTTCACAGTTCTGGAGATCTGTAGTCTAAAATGCAATTATAGACAGGGATGATTTCTTCAGAGGTTCCAGGGGATCATCTGTCTCGCACCTTTCCAACCCCACAGGCACTTGTGTTTCCCAGGCTTGAGGCTTCTCCCACCCCTACTGCCATAACCTGCATGTCAGGCTCCCCTCCATAGGAATCTTAAGGTGCCACTGGGTCACTGGTGTCCTCCAGGAGCAATTCGCACCTCAAGTTGGTCCCATCTGTAATGTTCTCAGCCCAGACACAAAATTCCCATGTGGTTGGCCCCACAGCACCCTGTGTGCCAGGGGTCAGTAGTAGAAGTGGCAGTGGACCCACTTCTGGACAGTGGGAAAGGCCAGCTGCAGCAGCCCTGTCCCTGCCTGTGATCTTCAGCTGAACCTAGCTTCCTGCAGGCCCCAGGCCACATGTGCGTGGTGTCCTGGCACACCCAACGCCTCTGGTGAACTTTGGCACCCCTGTGAGCCTCCGAGTGACTGTCCTACTGTTCAGGAAACAGCACATACTCAGGCAGCCCCAGGCCTCTTAGTAACCTGCAGCTTGCTCTCAACTTTGGTTGGGCAGCAGGCCTGCAGACTATTGGTTGTTTCTGGATTCTGAGCAGGGATCGGAGCATCTGGGCCTGTGTGAGGCTGGGGCTGCCCACCACGTGGCATGTGTATATGCCTTCAGAGAGCAGGCGGGGCAAGGTGACCTTACAAATCCTCACCCAAACTGAGACATGACTAATAATTAAGCTGGGACCAGAGGCACAAAGGGGACTCCTAGTGACCATCTAAATGTGACAATTAGAGTTTGAAGCCCAGGACAGCTGCTGTGTTGTTAATATAAAATCTTACCTCTCTCCCAGGCTGGCGCCAGGGGAAGTGCCTTTTACACAAGCATCCATCAAGTTTACAGCACACATATGCGACTCCATGCGTGCCTGTGAGTGTGACTGGTGTGCTCTGCTCATGTTGTCCCTGGAGGCCAACACCTTCTTCTCCACATGGATTTATTAAGCATGTTCACACCTGCCTGGTCTGCTCAACTCCGAGGCTGGAGTTGCTACAGGGGGAAAGGGGGCAGTGGCGGGGGGGGGGGGGGGGGGGGGGGGGGGGGGGGGGGGGGGGGGGGCAGAATGCTGCCTTCTCACCTGATTTCCACTCTATAGTCACTTATTTTTCTCAACTCAGGAATCGTGGAGGAGCCCTGGTTCCTATAGTAATCATCTGACACAGCCATTTGTTTTGCAGCTAGCCAGGCTTTTGCAAAATATACGTCTGTCTTGTCTTATAAAAAGTAAAGCAATCCTGGTACAGGCAAATTCAGAAAATAACGAAGACTAAGTAAAATAAAGAAAGCTTTTCCTACGCCCCACTACACAAAAACAGCCCTGGTGAAAATTCAGAGGCAGGTCCTTTCATTATTTTTAATGCATTTTGTTTCACAGCCTTTTTTAATATGGTAGAGATTTTTTATTTCACATTGTTGTGTTGGAGTTGTACCATATTACCTGTTAGAATCATGTTTTTTGTTTTTTGTTTTTTTTTTTTGTTCCCTGCAAGCATTCTCTGTACAGACTCTTAGCAAACATTATTTTTTAATGGCTGTAATATTCTTTCAAGTGGATAAACCACAGTTTATTTAAACATTCCCCCATGTTCCAACACTTAGGTTGTTTCTAATTATTTTGCTACAAATATGTATTTTTGTATTTAGGATTACTTCCTTAGGACAGTATCCTAGCAATTAACTTGCCAGTCTCAGGGAGCATTTGCACAAACGTGATGCATGTCACCAATTGCCTGCTCCTGGGGTGGTCCCTGCCCGCGCACAGCTGTGAGCATGCAGATTCCCGCCCAAAAGCACAGATCGGACATTGCCAAGCTGTAATGTCCGCTCCCAGTGTTAACAAGAATCAGTACTTTGTCTTAATGTGCATTTCCTTTATTACTAGTGAGAGAAGATGCTTTCTCCAAGTTCGCTTCCTAATTATATTTATGGTTGCTGTGGATTGGGATGCCATGTATTTTGGCCAGTAATCTATTTGAGGTTGTATGTGTGTTACTTAGGACTTTTTATAAACTCATTACACCGTGAAGATGTTAACCCTTAGGACACTGTGTTTGCAGAGAACTATTTTTCTATGTGGCAGCTGCTCTTCACATTTGTTTTTAGCACTTTTGCTGGCATACAGAAGTGTCTGGGTTTTCTATAATTCAACCAGTTGTCATTCCTTTTGTGATTTCAACCATGGTTTTGCACCTAAAGATGATCTCCCCTCTTAAAGCTTGATATTCAGTTCTCCTTGGTTCTCAACGTCCAGCTCCAGGTGTGGGTTTAGTGCTATAGCTTAACAATATCCACTCCAGGTCCACATGGGTCATGGGACAAACTAAGCCCACTGCCTGTGTGTGGCCCACAGCATGAGAGGACACACTGAACGCTGGTACCAAGCAGGTACCAAGGACACCAGCAGGACAGGGCAGGCAGAAGGCAGTGAGCATGGGACAGGTCCTCCTGCATTCTTGACTGATTTACTCAAAAGGCCTTTCTGCTCGCCTGATCCTGTTTTTGTGTTTGCTCTATAACAAAGGTTCTTACCTTGAACCATTTGCCTCTCCCTCCAGCTGCCAGGGAATTTTGCAGATTTTGATTATGACCAGTGGAAGATGCTGGTATCTAGGAGGTGGCATGGAGTGGACCGAAGCCAGGGATTCTGCTCGATGTCAATGTTTCATGGTGCCTATGAGGACCAAACACCTCCACCCCAGGGAAAAGAGCTGCCGGGCCCCAAATGCCAGCTGTTATGTGACTGGAGAGCCTGCTTCCAGCTCAGGGACAGTTTCCCTGGCTCAGCTGCCAGCACAGTCAGATGTTGGCACATTTGAGATGACTGGTTTTCCTACAGTGCCTGTTCTTTTCTTTCCTTCTATTTTCAGTGTGTGGGCAATGAACCCAGGCACACATTCTGTCACTGAGCTATGCACAGCCTCCCCACCTTGAGACAAGGTCTCATGAAGTCACCTAGGCTGGAACTTGTGATCCTTCTGCCTCAGCCTCCCAGCTAGGATTACAGGAGTGTGCTGCCACATCTTTCTTGAATTCACATCCAGTGAGACACACAGTCGGAAAAAGACTGCATATCCCAGCTTTTCTTACAGCTAGATGGAACCATGTGACCAAAGCACTGGCTAATAATATGTGATTGGAATCCCAAGGGCAGCTCAAAGGACCCCATGGAGCATTCAGCTGCCCCTCCCACCTCACCCCTCCCCTTTCTGTGCCTTAGATGCTGATGTCAGGGAGCAAGCACCGCTACGGTTCCATCAAGTGGCTTTGGGGCCAGAAACCATGCTCAGTGAAGAAGAGGACTGGAGGAGCCTGGTCCCTGAGATCTCAGTGGAGCAGAGCCACTGTCTCAGGCCAGCGTTACCGCCCCTGGGCCTTCTAGAAAGGAAGAAATAAGCCTCGCTCTTATTAAGGCCATTGCTGTTTTGAGTTTCTGTCATTTACCACGGAAACTCACTGTTGCAAGTGGATAAAGTAGGAACTGTGGGTGAAATGTTTGGGAAAAGCTCCAGTGTGAAGCTTGGAGGATTAGGCAGAAGGAAACATGGACACAGCTTAGCTGGTCTCTCACTTACCAGTCAGCCTTCCCAGCTACTGTGAGCCCTGCCACAGGGCAGGCACCCTGCCACCCAGCTGATCCAGTGTCTGTCCCCTCGGTGACCTCCGAGGAGGAGCTCTGTGGGCCTGCTAGGGACAGAGACCATCTAGCACTTGCCACCTCACACTACCAGAGCAGGGTGGGGCCTCCATCCTACACCGTATCTACAGCCTATATATTAAAAGAATTCAGAATCCAGCAACTATGGACAAAGCTCTGCTGATCATCTTTTTCCCTCCTGGATTGACAAGCGTTTTGCAGTAGTCCAACTGATTGCTTTAACTCTAGAAATCATGTAGACATTCAAGAATACCTTGCCAGCTCTGCAAGGTGTTTTACTCTGGCACAAGGGTTGCCTAAGAAACCAGAAGCACAAAATACCAAGTGACCAGTCCAACCTCACACATATAGCGGTAGAGGTGGGACTCGCATCAACCTGGGTCTCATGTCCTAGTCTGCACACACCTCCCCAGTCAAACCAGATGGATGGATGCCGATGGATAAAGGCAGGGGACAGAGGCAGTGCCGGCTCTGAGCATGGTGCTACTGCCACGTGCCGGCTCACCCAAGCTCACGCTGGTCCTCTTCCATTGCTAAGGAAATTGAAGCTCTGAGAGGCCCAGAGATCAGCACTCATCCAGGTGGGGTTAGGACAGGCAGACAAACCAATCATGTACCCTGGACACTATTCCCCTCCGCTCCACCTCCTCCTATACCTTGTGGCCACTGTCTCCTGTTATCCCCAAACTTGCATGATGCCTTCTTGACCCTGAGTGTCCCGCTGATCAGCAAGAAATCCTGGCACGTAGGTGACAAGGTCCAGGTGGAAGGCCTGTGAAGACCCCTGCCCTTCCTACAGGGACACTAGTATTACAAGCAGACAGGCACCTGATTCCCTGGGCCCCTGGCCACCAAGACAGATCCATGTGTGGCAGGCCCCATCTCTCTGCTGCCGAGGGTAAGAAGAGATCTGACTGTCCACGGCCCAGTGAGACAAGCCAGAGGTTAGAGTCTCCAGGCCTAATCCTGGGGCTACAGCTTCCCTAGAGGCAACTGGACTCCCTGGACGAGGGGAGGTGACCTCCCGCCCTTGAACAGGCCTCTGGCTTATGGGTGTTGTTAGCACCTAAAGAGGGCATAAAAGTGACTTACGAGCCGAAATCAAGTGTTCAGGCATAAACATGCCATGGCCTGTGATGGATGTAGCTGGGTAAATAGCTTTTAAAATTGTTATGCTTTTTATTAAATTTTAAAAGCTGCATATTTATGAGGTGAGAGCAGAGGGCATGTTGAGACTGGCATGCTGGCACCATGGGGACACGCTGTGTGTCCTGCTGGCACAGACCCAGGGCCTCCACTGCATTTCTGCTCATTTGCCCCTAGGACTCTTCGGATCTGAAATGGGAGAGGAAGAGGAAGGTGGGGCCGATCGCTGCACTACAGTGATGCTGGGCTTTGTTTCTCAAGCAGTTCTCATTCTGGCTGGGGCCTAAATCCAAGAGATGTGGGTAGCAATGGAGATGGGTGCAGTTTCTGATCCCCAGAGGCAGAGACCCAGGGCAGGCACATCACAGAGGCAGCCCCCGGGTCACCTCTTCTTTTCTATATATAGATCAGGGCCCAAGAAGGGCACAGTGCAAGGTCATGGCAGAGGCTGTACGCTGGGCCCTCTGAACTAGCAGGACCTTTAAGTTAGGTAGAACCCTCCTGTGTGCCCATTAGAAACCAGCTGGCAGAGCTTATGGGCATGACAACTGGGGTGGGAGGCCCAGCAGGTATGGGAACCCTGAGTGGGTTGTGAGCAGAGAGCTGGTTTGGGCTTGAAGAGGCTGTGCTCCCCAGTAACAACACATTCCCAGTGAAGCCACCTACTAGGCCTCAGTTTCCTCATCTGTAAAGTGATCCATAATTCTCACTGTGCCCACTGCTCAGTGTGTCATGATCCTGGGGGCAGAAGGCTCTGACATGAGCATCACTAAGTCCCCAGTCTTCCCACTGCTATCTCCTACAGAATCTTCTGTCGCCTGCAAGAAAACCAGACAGTGCCCTCAAGTTTGGAATTTACAGCAGAACACCAGACTCTAGGTACAAGGACTCCTTTTCCCACATGGCCAGAAAGTGTGTCCAGACCTGGGTCCCAGAGGTGGAGAGGGGCTGCCTTAGCGAGGCTCACACAATGCTCAGGCCTCTAGCTTCCCTGCTGGAACAGGTCAGAGTACCAGAGACAGGGCTCGGGCAAGGCTCAGTGTCTGCTCAGGGTCAGGGCTTAGAGCACAGCTTGCGTTCGGGGCCAGTATACAACTGGCTTAGAATAGGACTGGAGTTAGGGCTCCACTTGTGATCAGTCAGGGCTCAGCCCCTATCATTATTGGGCCATCACTTCCTTACAGCTACCCCTTTGTTTCTCTATCACCACTGATGGCCAGGGGCTCTCAGGAGGTGGTGCCTTCTGTCTCCTAGTTGTATAAATGGAGTCTGATAACCGATATGCAGGGTCCTGGCCACTTTCCCTCCAGTACAACTGCACTGAGCCTAAGACCCCAGACTGATCCTCCTCCTGGTTATGTGGACAGTATCCTCCAGAGCACATGAAAGAGTACATACGGCCTCTCTTACCTTCTCTGGATCCAAGTTTCCCAGCTAAACCTCATTAAACTCCCCTAAGATGGCCCTGAACCACTGTCCCTCACAGAGCTTTTGCAGCCCAGGAAGAAGCCTACAGGCTCAGCAAAGCTCCTGCCTGCCCAGTCCCGACAGCAGACTGGCACAGAGCATGCATGCAGAGCTTGGCCACTGTGAGCAGCCCCCAGCCCAAGAAGGAGGAGGAAATTTGTGTCTCACTTCTGGGCAAGACCCCTGCCTCTCTTCCTCCCATGCAAGCAGACTTGATGGGAGGAGTCCCTGATCCTAGAGGGAGGTCTTCTGTGCAGGGCTTAGGAAGGAGCCCAGCCACTCAACGAGTGCCCAGTGTGCAGATAGATGATCCCAGGATGGGCACCCCGTGGATGCTGGCCATCTCCTCTATCCCACAGCCTTTGCATGCCTGGGCTTATGACAGCCCTGCCCTAGGCCTCCCTGTGGTGAGAAGAGAAAGAAGCTCAACAGAAGCACACTGTTTAGCACCCCATAGCCTGCAAGCGTCTACACCCCTACTCCAAAGGTCACTTTATTTTTGTGACTGATTTCTGGGAGTCTAGCAAAGGGAAACAGTCCGGCCATGTGTTTTAGAGTGTCTCTACCAGCCCTGATGTTTCTGGGCAGTGTATGTGCCAGGCCAGGAGCTCGGGGCCTGAGTCCCAGGGACAGTTCAAATGAGGGCCAATTTGATGTGCCGTGGTTCCAACAGCACTGGATGGTGTACCAGCTGGTGGCTCTTTCCCTAAACCTCACCTCTGCATAGGGACCCAGAGTCCCTTGCTGGATGTCTAGACAAATCACCCTGGCCACAGGTGCTTAGTTTTCTTCATACTTGTCACTAGACAGTTTGTCACCTGCCCTCCAGCTATTTGTTACCTCACATAAAGCCAGACAGAAGACCGTTGTCCATACCCTAAAGTACCTCAGTCTTTGCCAAATAGGGAGGTGGACCACGCTGCAGAGGGACTGCAGTGGCTGGAGCAGGGCCTGCCTGTCAGGTGAGGAGACTGAGCCCAAACCCCAGGAGAGGCCAGGAAGGAGACAAGGAAGGAAAGACCTCCTGCTATGCACCGGGGTGCTGAGGGACTACAGGGAGCCTGCTTCCTCTTAGGCCCAGGATGAAGCTGTAGAAGCTGGAAGCGCATAGAGACCCCAATAGGAGGGACCTCCAGAGTCAGGCCACCTTCTCTGGGCATGGCTCTGAACCAGTGTGAATCCCTGAAGAGCAGAGCTCCCAAGAGAGGTGCTCCAGGGCCCAGAAGTCAGGAAGAGGAGAGAGTACTGGTGGCCTTGGATAAGAATCTTGTCTGTCCACAGCTAGGGGACCAAGAAGGACAAAGATAGAGCAGGGCACCAGAGGAAAGAAGAGGAGAGTTCTGCCTTGTAGCTGAGCAGTTTCCATGGTGTCCACACTCCCAGACCACTCCAAGCCACTGGTATTTAACAAGTTGGCAAACCCCTGAAAATGGAGCGCAGCTCTGTGGGGACACAATGTCACCAATACCAGAGGGCTCAAGGCGCCAAGCAGAGGCTTCCAGGCTGACACCCCAAGGCAGCGGTCCCTGGGGAGGAAACTGACAGGCTCGCAGTCAGGCAGAAGCAGCAAGCGCCCCTCCGATGTTAGGTCACAGCCTTGACTCCACAGCTGGCTCTGGGCAGGAACACAGGGACCTTCTGTCGCTGCAGGGCTGGAGGTCCAGGAGGAGGACACTCAGGGCCAGCTAGGATTCTGCAGGCTGCCACTGTGTGCTGGGCATGCCTCTGTACCTCTGTAAATAGCCCTCACTTCCAATCAACACTCTGCTGCCAGCGCCAGGAGATAGGGAGTATGTGGTGCTGTCAGAGCTGATAGACAAGGCCTGTGTGATACCTGCACATATCTAGGGCCAGTGGGCAGGAAAGCTTTCTGTGCAGAGATAAAATGACAAGCTGGGAGCAAAGCAAGTGGCCCCTTTAATGAAATCTCTCTGCACCATCTGCCGAGTGACCCAACAGCAGTTAAGGGAAGCAGTGGGGGCCGCCTCCTATAATCCCTATGGTGCAAGAGGGCAAGGCCACACCCACCCACAGAGAGAAACCAGTGGGCTGGACACAGCAGGCTCCCCTGGCCTTCTTCTTGGGGGCCAGGAAGACTATGAGGTGCAGAACAGAGCACAGAGTTTGGCCCACGGAGGGAGGCTCCCACAGCTCTAGGCAGCCACGCTGGCAGTGGTAGGAGGCAGCGGGATGGCACCACCATGAGTAGATCCCTGGAAACAAAGATCTGTGCCCACCTTGCTCCTAGGACTCTGGCAAGTTCCTAGAACCTTCTGCTCTGCACCAACCATGTCTACGTCTCAAGGCAGGCAATGAGGACGGGGGAACACTGGCATACAGGGCATGAAAATGGCCTGCAGATGAGCACAGAGGGGCAGAGTGGGGAAAATTGGGAATCTTCTGGGCGGAGGGTGATGAGGTATGCTCCAGCCAGAGACTAGAGCAGCCAAGGGGTGGCAGGATGTTTTGACTGACTTCCCAGGCAAGGCTGGGGGTTGCCAAGGACAGGTCAGGTACCTTTTCACTTTCCACTCTGTATGCTTCCATAAGAGAGGCCTGCAGTGGGTCCAGATTATGCAAATTAAACCACTCCTAGGGGAAAAATAAACGCAGAGGACATGGCTACCTGTGTACTATATCATGGTGGGTCCTGTGGCCTGACAGCCAGCCCCACAAGCAGGAGGCTGTGATTAAAGAAGGAAAACATGGCCAGAGCCAATGGTAGCTTTCCCTGGAGTAGTCTCTCTGCGGTCACCACTGGCCATGGTGAGGAGGGGTCCTCAGGCCTTTGCTCAGGAGCTGGCCCCCACTGAGAAAGCCTGCTGCAGCCTCCTGGCCCCCTACAGTCAGCTCCACTCCTGCAGCCCGCTGGTGATGGCACAAGAAGGGTGCCTTTTTTCCCCAGACCTCCTCACTACCCAGCACCTCCAGTTTAATCACTGGGCCTCAGTTTCCCCAACTATAGAAGGGAATGATGATATGGAAAGGATCTTTGGGTGCCTCCAGGGGAGGATGATGCTGGAACCCACTCTAGCAACACACTCAACATGGCAGACCATGTGGAAGCCAAGCCAGCACCACCACAGAAGAAGGACCCTCCACACCTGGGAGAGCAACCTCACAGGGTGTGCTGTTCCTCCTCCAACCTGCAGTGCTTCTGCGCCTGTAAAGCCTTGCTCCTGTCTCTGTGACTCTACATACCAGTGTTTTCCTGGGGACAAAGCCAGCCTGCTCTATCCCCTGCCCCAGCTACAGGTGCTGGTGAAAATGACAGTGATACAGCGGCTGCTCCTGGGAGCCCAAGGTCAGCCTGGGTGTCTGCAGCATCCTCATGTCCTCCAGTGATTCCCAGGGGAAGAGGAGCAATCCCTTTCCCAGGGAAGGGCACAGAGGCGCTGTCCATGGCCAGATTCTCACCTACACCAAAGCACTGTGGTCAGAGTCTACCTGCCCAACTGCAGCCAGCACGAGCCACAGGCCGAGGTGCAGAGCACTGGGAGCCAGGACCTGAGCTTGACCTCCAGGCACACACCAGGCTCCAGACTGTTAGTTCAAAAGAGTCTAGCAGACACATCCCCCCTGGTTCCAGCCCCTTTTCAAACCAGATTCATTGAATTTCTCATTTTTATTTTGGCAAAGGAAAATGTAATTTCTAATTTAAAGCTTAAAAAACCATCTTCCTCATGAACGTGCACTCAGTTTAGATGGCGTTTGCGAAATTAACTATGTCAATCCTGCATACACCAGCACGTGGCCTAGCCACACGGATGGGGTTTTCCGCCTCAACCCTCCCTCTGCCCCAGCTAGCTCATGGGTGGTAGGTGGCGTGCAGCTCCCTGAAGGTGGCCAGACAAAGACGAATGTGTGGGCTGAGCCTTGGAGCAGACCCCCAACCTGTCCCTTGCCTTCTCCTGCCAATTTTCTGTGTGACATCCAACATGCAAACTCACTCCTCTGGCCTGCTATCCTCTCTGATATCCAGATGGCATCTCAAGGGACAAGCTATGACATCATAGAGGTCTGTCAGCATTGCCGGGAAGTTACAGAAGGACCCTAGCACAACCTAAGCAATTGCACCAACCATTGTTTTCCCTCTGGGGGGACCACAAACATGTTGGGCAACCTGAGGAAGCCCAAGAGCCTCTCTGACCATCAGCAGCAGCATCTCTAGAAGAGCTCAGCCTCCCCGGGGCACCACAGGACACATCACCAGACATTCTGCGAGCACTCAATGCACACTGAGCAGGAAGAGTATCTATCTGGACTATTAGAGCAGCTCACTGTGGGGGTGAGAGGCTGGCTTCACGGAGTCTACACTTCCAGACAGAAAGACAGATGCTAGGGGAGGCTGAGGTCTTCCCTGTTCCCTCTCTGTGCTGGGGAGGGGTGGCCCAGATCTCAGGGCCCTAACTGCCCACACTGGGCTCTTTAGGCTGGGCAAGAGGCAGGCAAGCATCTAGTCCCCACTATCTCTGAGTGGCTCTATCTCTTCCTCTCCCTTTGCAAGTATAAAACCAGATGCCCAGGGCTGAAGAGATGGACTATCCAAAGGCCACAGATGTCCTGATTCTCAGGCTTCTTGTTACAAGTGCTAGAAACACAGCACACTCAAATTGAGACCAAAAAGGGACTTATTGACTCACTACACCAAGGACAGCTATTCAGCCAGCCCCCGGCAAGGCCAGCATTCATCTGCTTGGACTGTGAGTAGTAAGTGCATACTCAGGGAAGGGCAGGTGCTGTACCTGCAAATGTGCAAAGGAACAATAAGAAAACTGCAGGAAGCATCAGGAAGGGACAAGTGTCCACCACACTATAGCTCAGTAGAGCACAGCAGTGCAGGACCTGGAACTGGGTGACAAGGGAGCCTCCAAGGAAGAATATGTAGGCCCCCGCCAGTAGTGGGAGCTCATAAGCACAGCCCTGGAAATACACTGTCCTCTCTGAGTTTAACCTCCTTAGAAAATGAAGGCTGCAGCTCACATCAAAGTTCAAACCAGCGTCTCATTTTAGTAATTCCTGGGAAGCACTATGATTGGCCCAGGTGAAATCGGGTGGTTGTCTCTGTACCAATCAGCTGTGGGCAGTGGGTAGGGCCCAGCAAAGATTGGCAGCCCCCATACCACCACACAGTTGGATCAAGAAGAAAGACTCAAGTTCTGGGAGACAGAAGAGGATAAATCAGTTTCAGATCTGGGACTCTGAAGGAGCTCTCACACATTCCCTTTTATCCAAGCACTGCCCCTGAGAGGTTGCCAGGGTTCCTTATCTTTTAGTACAGCACCACAATTTCAGGCAAGTCTTCTTCTGTCCCATTTGAGAGCTCCTCTGCTTCTGGTCCCTCTCAGGGTACCTCAGTGTGTTTTGCTTATACATCTGCTCTGGGTACTGGGCTTACAAGCCTCCACCCCAACTTCTCCTCAACCCCCATAACACAGAGATTCACTCTTGATGGAGCTTTAGAGGTGCCACCATCCTCCTACAGAATAACCCTGGTTTCCAGGAGCCCAGATTCCTATCTCGAGCATTGGAAATGACAATGTCTGACCCTTGGGGTTGTTGCACAGGATGAAGCTGGTGCGTGTGGCTGCTGAGGGATGGTCCATTGGATGCCTCTCTCTGTGCAGAGGTGGTGCATCATAGGCCTGGGGTGTTCACAGAAGCAAGGTGTTGAGGTCCAGCTCCAGAGAATCCCAGCAGCCTGCCATGGAGAAGGTGGGTGGAAGGTTCTGGGGCCATGAGCATGCTGACTTGGTGAGTGGCGGAGCTGTAAGTAAGCACCTACCACAAGTTCCCCGCCTCCTCAGTCAAGGGCACAGACACATGTGCCCAGAGAGGGGGGTATGTGCAGGTGGGTGACTCTTGGGCTGCTTTGCTCTGTGGAATCCTTTGTTTTGAAATTGTCTACTAGTCTGAACTTTCCTAGATGAAAAGCCATCCTCTTGCATGGTCTGGAGATCAGCTCCACTGAGATGAATCATCCTTGGAAGAACTCACCTTGTACTGATTTCTTATGAGTCATAGACCACGCAGGCTAGTGAAATCACAGCCTGTGAAGCAGCACTGCAGATGGCAGCCATGTAGGGCAGATTGCTGGCCCACAAGGCAAAGCCACCAGGGAGAATGGGATGACTCAACATCCAAGGTCCAGGGCAAGAATAAGGTGGAACTCTGGGTCTAACACTGTCCCTGGAGTTCTGGCACCATAGCGATGCAACAGCAGCCCTGGCACAAGGCCTCCTGGTCAACTCTGGGCAGATGCCCACCTGAGGGTCTGTCCTGGCCACCTGTGTCACACAGGTGCTATCTGAGGAACACAGTCAAGATGGCCACAAGAAGAGATAGTAGAGGCCAATCAGTTCCCTGTGTCTCCAGTGTCAGGTCACACTGCTGGGATCTCGCCATGAAGTCTCCATTTCTGGGTCGATTGTGAGCCTTGTAGAACTCAAGGTATAT
The DNA here is from genome assembly GCA_004027915.1 of Capromys pilorides. Taxonomy (NCBI): domain Eukaryota; kingdom Metazoa; phylum Chordata; class Mammalia; order Rodentia; family Capromyidae; genus Capromys; species Capromys pilorides. The sequence goes on from PVKN010000919.1 coordinate 56,309, forward strand.
GTGACCTCAAACAGGACCAGGCTCTGCTTCATCACATGCAACAACCCCAGGGCCAAACATTTCCATTTCAATGCTCAAGACAGGAAGTTGGGCTCCCAGAAACCAAGAGAATGGTCAAGGCCATTCTGCAGGAAGATGATGGAACCTCTAAAACTCCAGCAAGAGTGGGCCACAACTGTCTGTGTTATGGGGTTTGAGGGGAAATTGGGGTGGGGGCTTGGGAGGGCAGAGCCCAGAGCAGATGTGTAGGCAAAATACACCGATGAACCCTAAGAGGGCCCAAAAGCAGAGCTCTCTCAAATGGAAGACAGGGTTTAGGGACTGTTGTGTCTTTATGCCAAGAAAGATTTGAGCAGGTATGCAAACAGATCTCTTCTGGGCTTGCTACTAAGGCAAGACTTGGCTCAGGAGGAGGGAATGCTGGAAACTGAAGACTTGTTTTTTTGTCAGTCACCTGATGAGCATTACTTCATTACCCCTTCAAGGCCACCAGAGTCACAGGTGAGATGGGGGACATGAGGATAAGTAGACACAGCTGCAAGTACAGTTCTGTTGCTCATCCTTTAGGAGGGATTTGGCAGCATCATTGGTCAGATCAGCCTTCAAATAAGTGGGTCCCTTGAGGGCTTAAGCAGGGGTAAGTGATGTGCAGAGAGAGGGGGCAGAAAGGTATTTGAAGCACTGTCCACAGAGACAAGGTGCTGAAGTTACGATTCCCCAGCTCTGTGGGCAGAAGTTTAGAAGCACATCTGAAGCAGAGAGCACAACAAATAATCAGGCAGATGGAAACTGGCGTTGTAGGTCACAAAGCATGTTCCAGTTCTTCTCTGAACATGCACCTTCTATAGGGAAAGTAGGACCCCAATTCTCCCGAACTCCTCAGTGTCTTCTCTGTGTTGCCCTCATTTCACTTCCCTTTATCCAATGTTTACCTCTAAGCCCTCGTTTCCACTTCTTGGATGATCCTCTTAGCACATATGTCTAATTGTCAAAGTCTTGTTGCATTTGGAAGACCAAAACTCAGCTAGGAAGGTAAAAACGAGATGGCAACCCCAGGGGGTAGAAAGTTTAGCCAGAGCAGCTAAAGTCAGTAGTTCCAGAAGGACTGAGGATTCATTGCCTGGGTGAGTGGTGCCAGGGAAGCTAGTCTGATGTCACTTGCCAGGTGGACACAGGAATGACAAGAAGCAGTCAGGCAGGCTGATAACCGGAGCAGTGAATGCTGCTCAGAGAAAAGTCTGTGCCTGCCGTGGTGGCATGGGTCACTTTGTGCTCCGTGAGCAGGAGCATGAAGCTTCGGGTTCATGCAGTTGACTACTACCGGTTAACAGTAATGCCCTGATGACTAAGGTAGGCCATGACTGGGCCATCCAGTGGCATGCACCAGTGCTTGCTCCATGCAAAGCATGCTATCACCAGGAAGCATCTCTTGACCCTACCCCACCCAGACCAGAGTACCAACCTTGGACTAGGGGCACCCCCACCTTGCTTGGATGACCTGCCATCTTCCACAATGGATATTAAGTGCACTGAACTATGATCACTGCTCTCTCCCTCATCCCTGCATCCCCACTTCCTGGAGCAGTGATTAGCACCTGGTAATCACTTGACACTATTGGAAAAATTCATTCACTACATGGGGTGTCGTCGTTCAAGTTTCACAGTTAATGAACCAGTTCTGAGGCCTGATCAAATTCCATGAAAGCAGAGAAATGGGACGGGATGGAACGGGACAGAATGGGACAGGAAGGGCCTCAGTACCTTTCTCTACAACAGAGAGAATGATCAAAACAAAAATATCTTTCTCTTGGCAGGCATGTGACAGCTCTCCCTACATACAGCAAGTGGATGTGTATGCATCCTCCCGTCTGCAGGTCATCCTCCTAATAGGACCTCTTGGTCCTCCCAAGTCAGGGAGGGCTGTGCCCCACAGGGCACAGGTGCTTAAGACACCAGGACAGTATGAGATCATCCTTGAAGCAAGGACAACTCAGGCAGAGCAGGGGGCCCTAGGGAGGTGAGTCAGCACAGACAGGAGGGAAAAATGGACCAAAGTTGAATTAGTGGTCAGGATAGGGTCAAAGCCATAAAACTGGATTGAGGACACTTGAAATGGATTGATGGAATTGAATTTGGTCAGACTGGAGAAATGAAATAGAGCTGAACAGAAAGAAGCTGCTGGAAGGGCATGCAAACACATTGAATTGGCTCAATCTGATTTGAATTTAGGTATCAAAGCAATAATTGCAAAGAGTTGAGTCGGAGGTCTGGGTGGAGGTGAAGGGAGAAAACCAGAAGGATTTGGGATACAGCAGAGGAACTAAGCTGAACATTTTTGGACCTAGAACAGCAGCCTGAGTTAATTTCACCTCGAGTCAGGGCATTCTACACAAAAGTTCCTCCAGGTGAGGAGCACTTGTTCTCCGGGACTGATCATTCAGGGCGCATTCGTGAAGCGCCTGCTGCACACAGACACTAGGCTACAACCAGAGCCAATCCTGGCCCAGCCCCCAAAGGGCCAGGTACAATCATCTGTCAGTGCAAAAGCCCTAGGTCAGACCCTTGGGCAGGAGCAAACCCAGCCCGATAGAGGCTGGGGACCCGTGCTCTGAGCTTTGAGTAAGGAGGCACCTGTCCCCTGCTCCCTTGGGCCTGGCAAACCTGAGTGCAGATGCAAACCCAGCCTCAGGACCAGGCCAGGAACCACAAGGATCAGATCAGGACAAGTTGTGGGGTTTGGGGCTCCATCCCCTGATTCTCCGTTCTTTCACCTAGAGAATGGGAATACCCATAACCTCCATGGAGGAGCACTCTACAGTGAGGACGTCCAGGTTTCTGCCCTCTGCTCCTATCTGCAGTGGTGTTCCCTCTGTTTCTGCTCCGGTTAATTGCCCAGCCTTTCTTTTCAGCTCCCCAGAGACACTGGGTTTCTTGGAAACTACTTTGGGAGCTCCAGACACCCTTTCCTTTTCCTAGAAGCCAAAGGCCACAGCAGCACCACCACGTTGGGCGCTGGAAGTGTGCTACCCCCTCCTCTGCTCTCCAGGCCCTCTGCTTCTCTGTGGACATTCTGAATCCTGCAGCAAAACCACTTTCACCTCTCCTTGGACATCTGGATCTCAGCCCTCCATGCCCCCCGCAACTGGGGATTGAACTTAGGACCCTGCACTTGCCAGGCAAGCACTTATTCTACTAAGCTATCTCCCCAGCCCCTGGATCTCAGCCCCCTTAACCAGGGGCCTTTAGCACCTCCTTCAGGTAGACTAGTTTGGCTGCTGGACAGGCCAACCGCACCCCCACTGGGCCCTAAACCCTGTACTCTAACTCCTGTCACACCCTGACAGCTTCCTGACCTCCTCCTACAACCCCCACAGTCACGGCTGAGGGCTTTCACCCCAGCCCCTGCACCCCCACGGCAGTGGGCCATCTGCTCCTACAACAAACAGCCTTCTTCTTGGTCCTTTCATCCTTGGCTGTCTCCACTGGAAGCCTTTCAAGGACGAGGTGGACAGCTCGGCTGAGGAAACCCCTGCCTTCCCAGGCAATTGTAATGAGAATTCACCAAACGTAGCACGTGCCTTTCAGGAAGACGCGCTCAGCCGTTTCTGAATGCTTTCGCATCTTTTCTCTGTTATTTTTTCCAACTTGTGTCAAGTTCAAGGATGTTTAGGCAATTAGTCTAAGAACACTTGTTTTCCTACTCCTAATAAGCATGTAGTGCACGTGGGGAACAAGCGCACGGTGACTGCTGCCCGTCTCTCCTCAAATGCCAAAGCTCCTGGCAGTGCCTTTGGCCTTTTTTATTTTACAAGAAAAGGGGGAATGAGGCAAGGAAATGGAATGGGAAGAGCTGCCCTTCCCAAAGGACATGGAATCTTCTGGCCACCCCACACACTGGACGCTGACCCAGGAGAGACACGAGCTCTGGCTGCCGGAGTCCCGTAGAGGACCCTGCTTGCAGTCTTTGGCTACCCTTGGGGGCTCAGGGTAGATGTCACATAGTGAACCCCACTTTCCCATTCACGAGCTCTCACCCTGAGTGTGTCCTTTATTTCTTCTACCTTTGGTTTGCTTATTTTGGAAACGCTTATTTGGATAATGACAGGTAGGCAAGGACTAAATGTGTGGGTTAAGTGGGATGGTGTTATATAGAAAATGCCTTGTGTATCGCCATCAATTATTAATAGAGGCCAGTACTGATATTTATAGTAGTAGTCATGGATCGCACAGTACTAATTGACTTGTACCACTTTTTTTTTAAGTCAAAGTATGCTTCTTAAAGAAAACTAAAAAAATACAAAGAAAAAATAAATAAGCCACACTCAGTCTGGCCCCATGCTCACCTTATCATAAGGGT
>PVKN010000920.1:0-53573 GCA_004027915.1 Capromys pilorides
ACAAATAGTCCACACAAACATGTTTGATAGCTTGGATGAAATAGGCCAGTTCTTCAAACAGCAAAACTACGTAACCATTGAAATAAACAGATCATTTCAATAGTCTATCACTGTTGAAGAAATTGAATATATAATCTTTAAACTCTCCAGGATAACTTTATAGATCCAGATGGTTTCACTACAAAATTATACCATATGTTTAAGGAAGAATAACACCATTCTACACAGTCTTTTCCAGAAAGCAGAAAAACACTTCCTAATTTGTTGAAGCTAGTATCACCCTGATTTCAGAATTAAACAGAGCATCCAAAAATAAAATCTCTCATGTATAGGAAGGCAAAAATCCTTAAAATATATGCAAATAGAATTCAACTACACATAAAAATAATTATATACCATGACAAAGTGGAGCTTATTTGAGGGAGTCAAGCCTAGTTCAGTACTTAAAAATTGGTATAGGCTAACATATTAACTGTCTAAAGAAGAAAAGGTGCTGGACAAATTTTAACACCCATTCGGAATTTAAGAAAAAAAAAATTCTCAAGAAAAATAGAATATACTTCCTCAACTTGATTTAAAAAATGTAACTAACAGTCGGCCAGATAGCTCAGTGCATTAAAGCACCTGTTTAGGCAGAGCACAAAGGCCAGGGTTCAATCTCTGAAACCCAGGCCACAAGCCACACCAGCCTCGCCTCCAGAGCATGCTGAGATGGTGACTGAGACTAGGCATGGTGATGCATGCCTATAATCCCAGCGCGTGGGAGGCTGAAAACAGGAGGATCACTACAAGCTGATCTGTGTAGTGAGACCCTGTAGGCCCTGTACTAAATCCATTAAAAAATGTACAAAATAAATAAATAAAATAAGCTACAGAAAACATCATACTGAATGATTAAAGACTGAATGCTTTCTCCCTGAGCTCAGAACAAGGCAAAGGTTCAATCTCACACCTCTAACTCAAGTTCTAGCCACTGTGCTAGAAAAGCAACCAAAAAGCATGAAGACTAAAACAGAAGAAATAAGACTATGGATGACATAATTGTCTATATGGAAAATCCCAAGGACTCTACCAAAGAAACGTATCCAGAACTGACAAGTAAATTTTGCAGGGTAACAAACACACAAGACAATCATTCAAGACATTTTTATGTACCAACATAAAAATTGAAAATTTAATTCAATACATTTACAGTCACTCCAAAAAAATACTAAGGTATAGGGCAAATACCTCAGTGATAAAATGGTCACCTTACATGTATAAGGCCTTAAATTAAATCCCTAGCCCCACTAAAAATAAATTAAAATTAAAAACTTATGCATAGGACAATGTCAATGAAAGAAATCAAAGAAATGCTTCAGGATGAAGAGTAGGCACAGCTCCTAAACTTGACAATAAAACATTATCCATAACTACATTCACAAAAGTCTAGTTCAAATTGATAGACTGAAATTTACCAAAGTTTAGGGGCCGGGTGTGGTGGCAAATGCCTGTAATCCCTGCACTTGGGAGGCTGAGGCAGGAGGATCAGTGCGAGTTCGAGACCAGCCTGGGCTACAAAAGTGAGCTCAAGGCCAGCCTGAACTGCATAGCGAGACCCTGTCTCAAAAAGTCAAGAAAAAAAAAAAAAAGCTGAAGAAAAATCATGTCCATATCCATGATGCTAAGTGTTTGACAAAACCCAGCATCCATTCTCAATAAAAACTTTCAGCAAACTAGGATTAGAGGGGAATTTCCTCAACTTGATAAAGAACAACTAAGCCGGGTGTGGTGGCACACGCCTGTAATCCCAGCGCTTGGGAGGCTGAGCCAGGAGGATCAGTGTGAATCCGAGACCATCCTGGGGCCCCTGTTGGTCCTTCAAGTGTCAACAGGGAGGACCACACACTCAGAGCCCCCTCCTGTCCCTCTCTCAGAAAGGAGCTATCTTTCCCTCAATAAATATGTTCTGCTCATTAAAAAAAAAAAAGAGTCAACAGGTGTTGCAGAGATAGCTCAGCAGTCTAAGTGCCAGCCTGGTAAGCACAAGGACCCAGGTTCAATATCTGGTATCACATGCCATGCCGCCTCCTGGTGATGCTGGCCTCTGAAATCAGGTGTGGTGGTACACACCTAGAATCCCAGTGCTGGGGAAGCTGAGACAGGAGGACCAATATGAGTCCAAGCTGTGTAGCATATAAATAAAATAAATAAAAGATTTTTTAATTAAAATAAAATTTAATAAGGATTCAGAAAACTGATGGTCTCCTAATTATGTGACCACCATTGATTGCGTCTGTGCTCTTGGGCTTTTTGGGTCCGCTGGTTTGTGATTTTCCAAGTGCAGCTTCCAGCTGGCCGCATGAAAACACTGGCATTGTGGAAGTGAAAATATTATACATCAGGGAAGAACTACAATTTTCGGTAATGGCCATACTTCATAAGATGAGAGAGCATTCATCTTTGTTGTTGTTTTTTCTGTGAGGTACTGGGGATTGAACTCAGGACCTTGCACTTGCCAGGCAAGCACTTATTCTACTGAGCTATCTCCCCAGTCCAAGACAGAGCATTCATGAATCAACTAAACTTAAAAGCAAGTTGTGTCTCTGGCTGCTTCTTTTCAGGTTTATGCAAATAGTCTTTGTCCATTCAACAGTGATTTTTCTGATTCAACAAAGACTGTGCTTAGAACCAGTGTCATAATTCCTTTTCTCTCACTGCTGGGACAAAATACCCAATGCCCAGAATTAAGGAAGGAAAGGTTTATTTAGCTCACAGTTTGTGGAGGTTGTAGTCCATACTTGGCTGGCTCCAAGGCAGAGTGGCACATGGCAGAGAACAGCAGTTCACAGTAGCAGAAGACAGCAGAAGAGCAAGAAGGGAGGAGCTGCAGAGCAAGCCTTTTCCACCTTTATACTATGTGCAGGCTGTTGGCTCCAGGGCGAGTTGTAGCACTCACACCTATAATCCCAGCACTGGACCGTGAATCAATCAAAAATTCTAGAAGCTGCTTCCATGATTGCAGGAGGCTTTAGGGGAACATCTAGATACAAACCATAACAGCCAGAAACATTCCCATGTTCATCTTATTTTGCTTTTACAGAGGTGAACAAAAATACCATCATGCATTCCTGTTAGGTGCATCCATTCATCATAGGTTGCTGTGGGTACAGTAGTTGGTTAAACTGGGAGAGCCTTCAGAGAGAACTTACAGGAAAGAGTATATTGAACTGTGCAGCAATGCATCCCTTCAGTGGGACTTGGCACACCTGACAGGCACATGGACATGGAAACACATGTCTGTCCTGTAACCAGTTGCCACCTGCACAATGGCCAGGAGGCAGTCCTAGCCAGTCCCTGTGATGAAGATGTTGAGGCAGGGGGTCTTGTGAATATGCAGGTTTCCATGCCATACCCCAGCGTTCCATGGTGGATCAGTTAGCGATGGGCCTTGGGTCTGGGCAGGTTACCACTCAATGTGGCTGTGTCTTTCTGTCCTCTTGGGGCCAGGTTTGCTGGGCCTCCCTGGCTCCTCTGGCCCCTCTGCCATTTTTCCCTCCTCTCTCTGACCCCACCCAGGCCTCGGTGTACTGTGTGGCCGCCGTCCTGTGGACTGCAGCCAAGTTCAGCGTCCCCCGTGACCAAAAGCTGGCCCTACCACGCAGGCTCAAGACTCTCCTCCTGGACATGGCCAGACGCTGTGCTCCGGAGCGGCCATCTGTGGCTGAGGCCATCAAGGTAACTGTACTCATGGTCCTAGGACTTCTATTAGGTAGAGAATGGAAGGACTCATTTTTTTGGCTGTGTGGGGTCAGCTGTTAAAAACTGCTGCTATTTTATCTGCAAAACTCATCTCTTTCCCTGCATAGGTGGCAAGCCGGGGGTCTTTTGGTCTTGTGCACACACACAGGCTGACCCTGACCCTCTCTGCCATGGTTCTATGGCATCTGCCTCGCCTAGATCCCTGTCTTTTGTCTCCAGCACACATGGCAGAAGCTGTCAGCATGGCAAGAGCTGGGGAGCAGCTGTGGCTTCTTTTGTTCAGGTTTTATTCACAGCTGCAGATGGACTGCAAGGCCAGACACCTAGAAGTGAACTCTCATCAAGGTTACCCAAGCTAGGGCCCCTGCAGAGAAGACCCCAGGGCTCCCTGTGGCCGATCCACCCGTGTTCCTGGAAGCATCAGGGAATTTGGGGCTGGTAAGGCAGGAGCTGATGCCTGAGCTGCCCATCCTAGCCTGCCCAGATGGTCTCCCTGCTTTTAGGTCTGCGGGAGCTACCTTCTCCAGCGGGGCATGGATAGCAGAAAGATCCTAGCCCATCTGCGGGTGTCCACCTGCAAGGTAAGGCGGTACACCTGAAAGTTCAGGGAGGGCTCCTACGTGTTGCCAACACCCAGACATGAAACCTGCTGGCCTCCTGCTGTATTAGGGCTGAGAGAGAATGGCGGAAGAGGGAATGAATAGCCACAACTATTGTCTCCCTTTCGCTGCTCATGGGAATGAGACTGTGCAGGACCTACGTGTGCCGCTGACCACACCATGTTGTCCCATGCCCTGCGGGTCCTGCAGAGCGACCCCTAGGCAGCCAGAAGCATTTCCAAAGGTGCCTGCCAGCTTTCCGGGTGTATCTGGAGCAGGCACTTCCATTCCCCGCAGCAGGTTTGGGGGGGCCCTTCTGCCACCCTCTTCCCATTCTCTAGAAACCTACCGCAGCCTAACTGAAGTGGAGGAGCTCCTAATCTTGGGGCAGGCCCTTCAGAACCAGACCCCCTGGTACCACAGAAAGCTCCTCAGGTGCCTGTCACGTTGCTGGGTACTGCAGGGCAGGCCTCCACAGAGTAGTTATGGGTCCCATTGTCCTCTGACCAACCGTTTATGACCTTCCACCCCAGGTTCACCAGGAGGAAGAGACCATCGGTCTCCAAAATGCCTTCTCAGTGGTTGAACTGAAAGCCCGCACAGCACCAGCTCCCGAGCCCAGCCCAGGTGGGCGCGTTTCCAACCCCTCCAGCCCTTCCCGTCTACCAGCCCCTATGCCCCACACCCATGCTGCCCACCCCAAGTCCAGCCTGAGGCCACTCGCAGTCAGTGTCACCCAGAAGCCCAGAGCAGGAGATCCAGAGCTCAGCCACAACCCCACCAGGCCACCTTGGCCTCGCCTGCCCCTCACCCAGGACTCAGCTCCAAATTCTGCCCACCCTCCCCATTCTCACCCAGAGCTCTTGTCCTACCTGACTGCCTCCTCAGGGAGCCTCCTCTGGGCCAGGGACAAGACCCCTCCCAGCAGCCACCAAACCTCCTAGATGTGACTGGTTCAGTCACCAGTCACTCCCTACCTCCTAGCCCCTGAGCCAGCCCTGCAGAAGAATTCCTCCGGGGTGTGTAGGAAAGGATGAAATGCTCATCCTTGGGCCCGACAAGCCAGCAGGGCCTTAAGCATGGTAGCTGCGGGCCCCTGCCTGCCCCTTTCCCCTCGTGCCCTCCCAACCACCTGCTGTCCTCAGGCTTCCAGCCAATCAGCAGTGACACCAGACTCATAGCCATGCCACCGACGCCTGCTCCCAGCCCACCTTCCTGCTGCGAGGAAACCAGAGAGCTGCATGCAGCCCTTGCCTCTGAAGCCACTCACTTTAAGCCCATCATCCTCGCTCAAGAGGCAGGGGTGCCCGGGTGAGTGCCCACCCCTACCCCAGCTGGCGGCGCCCCCAGCACGGGCGATCCGTCTTGAGCCCTCTCTTTCTCTCTGTTCACAGGGACCAGGTTTCTTTGTCTTTAGGGTCAGCTGAGAAGCTCAAGGAGAAGAGCGAGCAGTTGGATAGAAAGGACGAAGGGAAGCAGGCAGCCCAGGACCTCTCTGGGGCCACAAACCTGGAGATACTTGACCAGCTGGCACCCAGTCCAGAGCTGCAGGGAGCAGCCCTGGAAGCTGTCAGGGAGTCAGTGCCACCCAGCTTGGCCCAGGGGTGCTCCTGCCAGCCAGGCCCCGATCCAGCCGACCCCCAAGATGGAACCACACCAGCAATGCCCAGCTCCTCCACCCCCACCCCACCCCAAAAGGCATTAGCGCTACCTCCTGAGCATGGGCCAGATGAGCAGGCTCCACCTGGGGCCACTGTGCCTCCAAGGCCCACCTCAGCCAACCAAGGCCCGCATCACCCATGCAAGCCATCCAAGAACAAGGCTGCCGAGACTGAAGGCCCCCGGCCAGCAGCACGGGGCCCAACCCTGGCTGCAGTGAGTCCAGATAGCCCCAGTAGCCCAGGCAATCACCCTGAGAGGACACGGCCAGCAGATCGCAAGCTGTGTCCATCCAGCGTGGACACCTCATCTCCCCCGAAGAAGACAGCCTGTCCCTCCCTGCAGGAAGCCATGCGCCTCATCCAGGAGGAATTTGCCTTCGATGGCTACCTGGACAACGGACTGGAGGCTCTGATTATGGGTATGAGGGCCACAGGAACCAAGATGAGCCCTGGGAGGTCCAGGGAGAGGAAAAGGGTAGAGGCACAGCCCATGGGGTATCAGAGGGGATCTGTAAAAAAGGTGACACAGGGGCTGGGGCCACCAGGACAGTGAGGGCAGCTCAGAGCTGGTGCCCGAGACCTTCCATTGGGAAGTGCCCAGGAATCCACCCAAGCCCATCTCTCCATGAGACCACCTCTTCCGTGTGATCATGAGTGAGGGTACCACATCCTAACTTGCCCTATCACTTTGTAAAACTAGGAGAGTATATTTACGCCTTGAAAGACCTCACCTTTGCCACTTTCTGTGGGGCCATATCTGAGAAGTTCTGTGACCTGTACTGGAACGAGCAATTGCTACAGAATCTCTTCAGAGTGGTCAATGGACCATCCTCTCCCTCTGAGAGGTGGGTGATCCCAGGACCCAGGCTTCCCTTCCCAGGGCCCTGTGTCAGAGCAGGAACCCAGTGCCATGTGTTGTGGTTCTAGCGACTTTCCTGACCTGAACCCCTTCATCCTCTGTGCTTCACACCCACACCCTGCCCTACACCACCCTCCACAGCAACTACACCACCTCCCGGATGTGACATTTGTTGGTGTGTGTCTGCTCGTGGGGCACAGGTTCGGGGAGCACGCTTTCTGACAGTCCCCCACCTCCATGAGGTGTAAAAGCAGTTGCTTGGCAGATGTGCCCATCCCAGCCCCCAGCACCAACACCCATTTCCATGGATGTGAGGGGGTGGTCTGGACAAGGCCCGGAGTCCGCTTTGCGGGGTTTTATGGAGCCAGTGCCTTATTCTGTGAGGCCTTATTCCCCGGCTGTATTTGCCAGCTGAGGGCTTTTCTGCGCGGGCCCCAGGCCTCATCCAGTGGGAGGGGAGTGGAGGGGTCTGACCAGTCATTCTGATTGTCAGCTCTTCTGAGGACACAGGGTCTCAGCTCCAGAGCTCACCAAGCAGCTACGCGACCTCCGGCAAAAGGCCCTCACTGCACGGACTAGGTAAGAGAAACGGCGCTCCCAAGGGGTAGGAGCTGGCGCTGTTCTCCTAGGGCTCCTCTCGGCCCCTCCAGCTGAGGTGAATTACAGGAAGGGCTTCTGCATCAGCACAGCCTGGCTCTAGGGTCACCCAGGAGCCTGGGTCTTGAGGCAGGGGCTGTGGTGTCCCCTTTCCTCTGCCCTTCAGTGGCTTCCAACACAGTGCTGGCCTCATGTGAGCCATCTCAGCACTTCCAGCTGGCTTCCTCAGAGTATTAACCTAGGATTCCCAGGTCCACTGAAAACTGTCATTTCCGGGGCCAACGAGATGGTTCAGTGGTCTAAAGCACCTGCTTAGGAAAGCTCAGGCAACTGCAGGGACTTCAGTTCGATCCCCAGCACCACATGCTGTGCCAGCCCCACCACCAGGGCAGGCTGAGCCAGCCACAAAATAAATAAATAAAGAAACAAACAAACACAACAAGCAAAGAAAGAAAGAAAGAAAGAAAGAAAGAAAGAGAAAAGAAAAGAAAAGAAAAGAAAAGAAAAGAAAGAGAAAACTGTCATTTCCCAAAATCCAGTCTACAGAAGTCAAGACAGGCTGGCCAAGCAGGTGGGGTGACCGGCCACCCACATATGTTTACTGGCCATCAAGAAAGACTCAGTGGTGGCACCGAGCAGCAAGTGAACAGACCACAGGCATGAAGTCCACCTGCTCTGATAGTCAGGGAGCCCCAAAGGCCACCAGTAAACAGAAGCTTAGAGGTGACAGAGCCCGGAGTGTCCCAAAGAGTTTGTGAACCACTAGAGCTGGGCTAAGCGCTCCAGAAGGACAGGCGGGGCTTGATGAGACAGACACAGGTCCCAGGGCTAGGGGCAGAGCCCCAGTCCCACAAGAAGTTTGAAAACTACAAGTTGCCAGGCATCGTTTTGGTACATGTTGTAATCCCAGCACTCGGGAGGCTGAAGCAGGATTGTTGAGCTCAAGGCCAGCCTCAAAAAAAAAAAAAAAAAAAAAAAAACAGGAAAAAGATGGGGCTGGCAAGATAGCTCAGTGGTCTAGAGTGCCTGCTTAGGCAAGCTTAGGCAACCGCAGGGACCATGGTTCAGTCCCCAGTACCACATGCTGTGCCAGCCCCACCCACAGGGCAGGTTGAGTTGGCCATAACATAAATAAATGAAGTTTGAAAAAAAAGGGGGGTGGGAAGAGAGGAGAACAAAAAATGAAAAGTAAAGACGTACAAGTGCCAAGGAGACCGGTCTAAGGAAGGCAGTCCTCCTCCTTGTAACCACCTCTTCAAAAGCTACTCAGAGTTCCTAGAAACTACCCTCCAAGCTCTGCCCAGCATGACCTCTGGGGTGGGAGGGGGCATGGCGAATACATCTGGGCCTCCTTCCCTGGACAGAAGAGCTGCCCACTCACCCTCATCTCTTTCTTTCAAGGCAAAGAAAAACCAGCTGCAGCCTGGGGCAGTGGAGGCCCCTGCTCACCCACCTCGCTGTCAGATATAGACTCGGATACATTCTCACAGGGAAACTTGGAAGTGGGGTTTCGGCCACAGAAGTCAATAAAAGCCACACGAGAGCAGCAGCCTGAAGCAGGTGTGGATGGACAAGGACCGGGCCTGGAGCCAGCCATCAGGACCTCAGACACAGACACCATGGCCAGGCCCAATGAGAGCACCCAGGCGGTGTCTCTGGGCCCAGCTGAGATCCAGAGCTGCAGTCCTGGCTGGTCCAGTGCCTTCTATGAGGCTGACTGCTTTGGGGCTGACGTCTACAACTACGTGAGGGACCTGGGGAGACAAAAGGCTGGTGGGCAACCTGAACCTGAAGCCCAGAGCCCGGTGAGTCCAGGGCTTCTGCCAAGAGAGGGGTGGGGCATCGCTGTGGTCTCAGACTCCCCATAGGTTGTGCTTCTGGGTCACGCCAGGAGGCAGGAAAGGGCGCACTCAGAGCCCCCAGCTAGGGTGTCTCCCCTCCTGGAATACCCAACGTGCCCCAGGCTGTGCTCTTTTATGCAAGTGCTACACTCATCAGCATATTCTCCACTCGGTGGAGGCAGGAAACAGCCTTTTTCACCTTAACTAAGTACATGGCCTCCAGGTGACAGGTGCTTGGGAAATCACCTGACCCTCAAGACCACAATGGGCTTTGGGCCAAGTCTTCTGCTGGGGTTGGGCAGGTGAAACCCCGCCCCCTTTGGCTTCCAGGAGCTCGGGTAGCAACAACTTTGAGATGAAACCACCAGGGCTGTCTTGCCCAGAGCAAGTCAAGTCCAGGCTGGATGCAGGATCTGTGTGGCCTGGCATGGGCTTCTCTGGCAGGCAGTGTCATTCTAGGTCAGGAGCAGCCCGAGCTTCTTCCTGGCCAGTGGAGCCCAAGAGGCTGTGACAAGCAGAGACAGGTCCAAGGTGGCTGTCTGTGTAGCTGGGGTCCCCCACCAGTGATTACAAGACCGCAGCAAGGTTCAGAGTTCCTAGAAACTACCCTCCACCCTCAGCGGAGGTGAGGTCTTGGAGAAGGCATCTGGGCCTCCCTCCATGGATAGAAGAGCTGCCCATTGGTCTGGACCCTGAGTCTGACAAGAGGGAGCCCATTTGCATGTGCTTGCCTCCTCAGAACCCTGAGCCCCACATCAGAGGGGTAGTCTTTCCCCAGCTACACACCCAGCATGGGCTCAGCTGTCAGGTCACCCCTTCTTATATCTGCCACCTCCTGCTGGCAATGTCAGTTCATTCCCTAGTCAGGGAAGCAGCCAGCATCCTAGGTGTAGGGACCAGGGTCACACTCTCCAAAGCTCTCATCTCCTCTGGACTTCCCTGAAGACCAGGCCACTCTGTGCACCATGGAACCTGGTGAGGAGAATGGCCCAGATGTCCCGTATGGGAGACCACAAGACCTCCAGCTCACAGACCGGACAGGGACTCAGTATCACCCCATGAGAGCCCAAGCCTTGGACCCAAAGGCAGAGAGCCTGGTCCTCGCTGGGCTCCATGAGGTCCTTGGCTCTGTCCTGCTCTGTGAGTCCTCATCCAACTCTGCACCTTTGCTGTTGCACAGTATGAAGCACCCAGAGTAGACGATGTCCCAAGAGCACTGGCGCTCACTTGGCCCCGCCTTTCCAGGGAGCAGCAAATACATCTACTCTAGCAGAAAGCATGGCCACAGCCTCTGTCCCATCCTCCTTCTTCCTTCATGGCACACAACAGAGGCAAGGGCCTGCTGCAGCTGGCAAAGAACAGAGTGGGCTTGACAACCTCAGTACATGCACAACTGGTACAGAGCAGCCTCCAGACTGGTCTGTTCCAGTGTGGAGGATCCAGAGAGTTCCAGGATCTTTGATAGCCTGAAAAGGGCCTATGGATGCAAGTGTTTGCCATGAGGAGCTCAAGAAAGGACAGTGGGCTCTGTGCCATGCCCACGCCTTGAAAACACACTGAGCAGCTCCAGGCCAATGTCTGTTCTGACTTCACTGTGATCCTGCAACGAGGACCAACCCCTGCACCAGCTGGGGGCACCGGTGGACATGGACCCTAGACAAGCTAGCTGGATAACCAGTGTCACACCACAGGTGGCTCCAGTTTGGGGATGATTTACCCCAGTGGTTGGGTTGATCTGGAAGAGGCTGTCAGCTTCAGGCATGGGGACTAGACAACGAGCATAAGCCTGTTTTCCTTTGTCCTCCCACCTGTCTTCCACGACAGTTGAGTTGCCCGTGCCCTCTTCTACTGATAGGTCTCTCTGAAGGCCACCCTATCTACTTCAAGCAAAGCGTATAACTCAGAAGTAGATTTCCCATTTGCAACCCAAGGAGAAAGTGAATATGCCATTGGGCTGTGGCTGAGGCCCTGGAGCAGCGCTGACCTCCTGCACTGCACACACCCAGCCCCCTGAGCACATGCTGTGGCTGCATGTGACATGCACAGGCTTCAAGTGTCCCCAGAGTGCAGATGCAGTGCCCCTGCTCCCTGGCCCCCTAACCACCCTAAGTCCCGCCCTGGTGCTTCGTTTGCTTCTCCTGCTGTTGAAACAGGCTTTGCTTTCAGTGTCTGAGGGTCGGCAGTGACTTCAGTGCATCCCTGTCTTCTTCTTTTTTCTAATTTATTACTGCAACTTTCTTCTGTCTGTTGTTTCACTTATCCTAACATTCACCAGCCATTCATCCAATTAAATCCATTGGCTACTGGCCACTGTGCCTCAATACTTTGCATTTACTTCTATAACAAATATAGCTAGGCAGGGTGGTGCCTGTAATCTCAGAAGTCTGAAATGCTGAGGCAGGAGGATCTCAAGGCAAAGTCCAACGTGGACAATTGAGTAACTTAGCAAAATCCCCTCAATATTTTTTTATAACATTTTTATTTATTTATTTATTTTGTTTGTTTGTTTGTTTGCTTGTTGTGTTTGTTTGTTTATTTATTTTGTGGCTGGCCCAGCCTGCCCTGGTGGCGGAGCTGGTGCAGCATGTGGTGCCGGGGATTGAACCGCAGTCCCTGCAGTTGCTTGAGCTTTCCTAAGCAGGCGCTTTAAACCACTGAACCATCTCGCCGGCCCGCCTCAGTGTTTTTTTAGATCTAGCCAACCAGGTCAGCCTGTCCTGCATACTTGTCAGCCATGGCTTTGGCAGTGATGGCAACACTTGCGTTTTCATCCCCATTATCATTTCATCCCCATTTTAGGTGATGTAGATTTATCTAAAATCAGTCAAAACAGTCCTTAAAGAATCTGTCTGCTGCTCATTATCCCGGGAATTGTTCCTGGCAAATGTCTAAGTCCAGATGAAGGCTGTCAGCACTGACCATGACAACTCGGCACACACCGCAGTCTAGCAGGCAGGAGGGACATGCCAGCAACATGGGGAGCCACACCAGGGTGCCCACAGACCACCCCCATGGATTTGTCACATCTGCTCAGAAGACAAGGAGTGATGGCTTGGAAGGAGCTTGGTATAGATTCAGAGCAGGAGGAGAACTCTGCGGCACAGCCATGGGGGTTGCGGCCATCGCTACCTCACTCAGAAGCCAGATCACAGAGAAGCATGTGTGGACGGCCATGGAGACCCGCAGGCCTCGCTTCAACCAGTAGACAGAACACAGGTCCATCTCAACCTCTGTGGTCAACTGGGGATGTTCCTCAAAGACAGTCCATTGTGCAACTGCACCACCCCTTGAATGGTAGCTCATGTGCCTGAGGAGCTGATGCTTCTATTTTATCTCACTTTAATGATCTACAAATCCTTGTAGGTATGACTCCATGTGAGAGGCACAGGAGCCAGGCAGAGAGCTCG
Source organism: Capromys pilorides (assembly GCA_004027915.1). Taxonomy (NCBI): domain Eukaryota; kingdom Metazoa; phylum Chordata; class Mammalia; order Rodentia; family Capromyidae; genus Capromys; species Capromys pilorides. The sequence continues at coordinate 12,706 of PVKN010000920.1, forward strand.
TGGGTTGACCCAAGAATTGACTCCTCCCATTCCACAAGGAGGCACTGGCTCAGGCTGGCTGTCTAGTAGAAGGCTGCTTTGAAGCTAAGCATGGCTTGAACAGTCAATTTTCATATCCATAATCCTAGCACTCCAGGAGGCTGATCCAGGGGGCAGGATCCTGGAGCAGGGTCCAGGGGTCCTGGAGCACCTGACCTCACAGGAAGCCTGGGTTCTACTTCGCACCCCTCTGCAGCTGCCCAGTGGCTACCACAGAAACCATCACGGTGCTGGCTGCGTCTGCCATCACTGCCAACACAGTGTGTGGTACAGACAGCTTCTGAACTGCCAACAGAAGGCATGTGAATATGTAGAGAAAAACACTGCCTGCCTTTCCTTCTGCTGCCCAGCTCACCTGGTTAACTGCGGGACCACGAGCTAGGGGCAGGGGCATCTGCTCTTGGGCTGCTGCCATTGGCAAGGACCACTGGACGCAGCTGGCTAGTAGATTAACCAGGCTCAGGGCCACAACTCGACCTGGACCCTCACCACAGGAAGTAATTCACTTAGGAAGCCAAGTGGTCTCTCACCAGGCACTTGTCTGTGCTTGTCTTCTGCCCCTACCTAGATCCTCACTGGGGGCCACACCCCATCCTGCTCTTGTGGAAATAGTTTAGCCTAAGACTCCCTGGAGTCCCGCTGCAGCTCCCAGAGGCCCCCAGGGCTGCATGCACACCCCACCCAGCTTACTTCCTGTCTTCAGCTAGCCCACAGCCCCCTGGGCACAGGCACAGAGGCTGTGTCTGTCTCCTCTGGAAGAGCCAAGCTCTACCTGGGTTCTCATCCGGGCAGTTGTGGCCTTTTGTGGATGCTTCAAGTTGTACCCAAGGCCACAACTGCCCTGATCTCACCACTATGCTTCTTCTCAGGAGCTAGAGCAGCAGCTCATGATAGAGAAAAGAAACTACCGGAAGACCCTGAAGTTCTACCAGAAACTTTTACAGAAGGAAAAGCGCAACAAAGGTAACCCTCGGCATGCACTTACCATGCATGAAGTCTCTGCTTAGGCTCCGGGGGGCCCCCTTGTGCCAACTCTGCTCTGCCCACAGGCTCTGAGGTGAAGACCATGTTGTCCAAGCTGAAAGGGCAGCTGGAGGAGATGAAGTCCAAAGTGCAGTTCCTCAGCCTGGTCAAGAAGTACCTGCAGGCAAGTAACGCTCGGATGGGATTCCTCAGGTCAACACTGGGCACCCACCCATGTTTGGTCAGACCCTGTGGGAGGAGCCAGCTGCACAGGCCCTGCCATCCCAGGCTCAGGGTCCGGACGACCAAGCACTCCCATGGCGCACGCACTGGCCACTGGCCATGACTTGCCCCTCCCCTTAGGTCATGTACGCGGAGCGCTGGGGCCTGGAGCCCTGCGCCCTGCCAGTGATCGTGAACATTGCGGCAGCCCCCTGTGACACTCTAGACTTCAGCCCCCTGGACGAGTCCTCCTCCCTCATCTTCTACAATGTCAACAAGCATCCGTGTGGCAGCCGCCAGAGGAAGGCTCGCGTCCTGCAGGCCGGCACACCACTGGGCCTCATGGCCTACCTCTATTCCAGGTGTGTCCAGGAGCCCGGGCAGGATCCTCTAGCCCACAGGAGTAAAGCTTATTCAGAACAAAGGAGAGAGGCCCCCATAAAGGCCTCTGCTGTACCATACTGCTTTTAATTTAGAAAGATGTTTAGTCAGAGTTTAAATTTGGTTTGTGTTAGTTGTCCCTGCTCCATAGCTGTCCCTGCTCCTGGCCATACTGGCCTCAAGCACAGGCCACGTCTCCGGGTGCTTGTGGGTGCTGCGGGAGAGCTGGGGAGTGGCCTGCACCACCACTCCATGGGCCCCCTTGCAGATACCTCAGGAGTCTCTGAGGCATAGCCCAGCTTCCATTCCATTCTCTACGTCAGAACCCTGGAAATCAGCTATTGGGTTGTTGGACTTAATTGTGGGGAGCATTCTGTGGCCTGAACCTCTGTGACAGGAACAGTTTTGGTGTGTCTGCTGTTCCTAGTGATAGATGTCAGTGGCTTTCTTGCTCTGTGGCGAGGAGGAGCCTTACTTTTGCCCAGGGTCCCAAGGGGACTCCCAGGGACATTGGGCCTCCCTTCCTCTTCGCACCTACTGCCCTTGGACCTTTCAGCCCCTCGGCCCTGCAGCACCCCTCTCTGATGGTCTAACCAAAGAGACCACCTGGGCCTTTCCAAGTCAGTCGCAGGGGCGCTGTGGAGCCCTGGGGTACCCTTTGACATACAGGCTGCCCTGACCCTGAATCTGGTCAGGTGTCAGCAAGGATCAGGGGGGACTACTGGGGAACAAGGTCCCCTCTACAGGGCTCAGGCCTCCTGAGGCTGCTTGCCCCTCTCCATCAACCCCATACTCTAAAGTCAGCGGCATCTGGCCACGTTGGAGCCCCCTGCCAGCCAGGGACCCCAGGCTGATCCTCGGACTAAGGTCATAGTTCCCTCACCTGCAAGATGGTGCTGCCTTGTCCATTGTGGGGTCTCTGAGCTATCATGGGAGATGTACAAGTGCATGTGAGATTGTGCATGTGTTTAGGTTCAGTGTATGATGTGTATGTGTTGTGTGTGCCTATGTAATGGTCACATGTGCACATGGGTGTGTAGTAAGTCTGGGGTATACTGGCATACTGTGTGATATGGCACATATAACATGTGTTGTACCCATGTGTCATGGTATGGAGCTCTCATGTGATATTGTGTAGTCTGGTATGCATGTGTCTATGTGGTATATTGAGGTATCACATATAATGTATGTGATTGTGAGAAAGCATGTACATGGGTACTGTACATTATGTTTGTGGTATGTGTGTGTGGTGTGGTGTGGGGTTTTCTGTGTGATGAGCATTCGTGTGGCGTGGTAGGAGTATTATGTGGTATCATGCAATTTGGTGTACATGTGTGGTGTGTTGAGGTATTGTGTAGTACAATGTAGGTGATTATGGGGAAATGTGCTTAGCTATAGTGCATGCAGTGTATGTGGTAAATGTGTGATGAGTACATACATGGACCATGTTGGGGTATCATGTGGTGACGCGTGGTTGTGTATGTGTGGTATTAGTGCATGTGGGACCGTATGTGGCGAGTGAGGGTGCATACGATGTGAGTGGGGGCACACTTTGCATTGATGTGTGTGTGTGTGTGTGTGTGTGTGTGTGTATGTGTGTGTGTGTGTGTGAATCATAGCTGGCCCGCTGTGAAATGCAGACTCCTATGCAAGGGCTGGCCACTGCTCCGCGTGGATGAGGAAGGGCCCGTCTGCTCCGGCCGCCGAACTTTCCGGTGTGATCAGTACTTTCCGTCCCTTCTCCTTTCGCTTTCCCAGGGCTCTCTTGCCTGTGATTTCCCGACAAAGGGCATCCATGTACTCACACAGAACCCATACATGCACACACAGAGCTGCGCACACCCACACTCACCCCGGGCTGCTCCCCACTCCCTGCGGCCCGGGGGAGTCCAGGGCAGGTGGGTGGGAGGCCCGTCCAAGGCCCAAGGTCTTGCCAATGTCCCCTCAGCGACGCCTTCCTCGAGGGCTACGTCCAGCAGTTCCTGTACACCTTCCGCTACTTCTGCACACCGCACGACTTCCTGCACTTCCTCCTGGACCGGATCAGCAGCACTCTGTCCAGGTACCACCCATCCCGTACAGGGATGCCAACTCGGGGGGGTGGGTTTCCAAGGCACCCCATTCAGCTCCTGCCAAGGATGAAGCAGTCCCAGGTGACCCTAGCAGGAGGAGGGTATAGGTGCAGCTTCACCGGAGAGGGCCAAGGTAAGGACGGTAGAGCCAAGGTGAACGGAAGAAGAGAGGAAGCCAGGAGGCCTCAGCTGGGCTGCTGGGCAGGAGCTGGAAGGAGGACGCCTTCAGCAAGCTCTGGACACCTGACTTCCCCATGTAGCCCTCACCCCACCCATGTCCAGGCTGCGTGGCTCCAAGCTGAGGCATCCTGTCTGCTTCTAGGGCCCACCAGGACCCCACCTCAACCTTCACCAAGATCTACAGGCGGAGCCTTTGCGTCCTGCAGGCCTGGGTGGAGGACTGCTATGCTGTGGACTTCACGAGGAATGCAGGGCTGCTGGAGCGCCTCGAGGACTTCATCTCCTCCAAGGTGACCGCTGCCCTCCCCGACCCACCAGCACTGCAGGCGCCTGCAGAGGGAGGCGCTGCCCTCGCCCAGAGGTAACAGCGACCACTATGCCTCTGCCTAGATTCTGCCCCTAGATGGCGCTGCTGAGCACCTGCTGGGCCTCCTGGAGGTGGGCACTGACCGTCGGGCCGATGGTACCCCTCGAGGCACAGACCTGGAGGACCCCAAAGAGGCCGAGGAGGACGTCAGACCCTTCAACGCCCTCTGCAAGAGGTTCTCAGAAGATGGCATCTCCCGAAAGGTGTGGGCCTCTCTCAAGGCAGGGCTTCCGTGGACAGGCAGGTGCATCTCCCTAAGTCCCTGCTGGATGACACAGCATGCACATGCACACCTATGCACATACACAAGCACACATGCACGGATCCACGTAGACGTGCATGCACACGTGCACACAGAAAAACACACATCTGTGCATATGTGCTCCCCGTGCGTGTCCCAGGTCCCGATCTTGTTGGGGTGGCACTTGCTGGCCCAGCTGACCCGAAGGTCACACAGGTAGTCATGTGAGATGGGTTCTACGATAACTCACTGAATTCACCTCCCTGACCCTCAGGTGGGGAACCTGGGTAGAGGAACACGCTGTGGGGAAATGAATAGCCTCTCCACTGACAAGGGGACCACTCTGTACCTCAGCGGTTGTGTCCATGGGGAATCTGCTAATGTGATCAGGACACACGTGTCCTTGAGCCACCAAGCACGTGCAGGAGGGACTTGCCCCATGGCTGAGCCAGTGTAAAGAGGCCCGGACTGGACTCAGCCAGTCCCCATCTCGCCACCCTGACCTGGAGGGCGACTTGCCTTGCCTTGCAGAGCTTCCCCTGGAGGCTGCCACGGGGCAATGGGCTGGCACTGCCGCACAAGGAGCGCCAGTACACCATCGCATCGGCCCTGCCCAAGCCCTGCTTCTTCGAAGACTTCTACGGCCCCTACGCCAAAGCCAGCGAGAAGGGGCCCTATTTCCTGACCGAGTACAGCACGCACCAACTCTTCACGCAGCTGACCCTGCTGCAGCAGGTACACGGAGGCTTTGGGCACCAGGAGTGCACGGAGGACCCCGGACCCCCATCTAGGCCAACTTCAGGTTTCACGGGGCAGGCTCAGGGACACTTCCTGGAGGAGCCAGTGGACACCAGAAGAGCCTCGTGGTGGCTGTCACATGTACCCATCCCAGGGAGCGATTTTAAAAAGCTAAGGAGGCCCAAGGTGGGGGCAGACCTGGGCTCCAGATGAGTAAGCTCCTCCTCATGGCTGCCAGGACCCTGGTGGCCCTCAGGGCAGCGCTCTGCTGAAGCCGGACCATCCTCCCCTCACGCTAGCCTGGGCCCTGCCCAACCCTCCTCTGGTCGTTGCTCTCCAGGGCCCTCATATCCTAAGCCAGGTGACAGCAGCACCGAGCAATGCTGTCATCAGGACTAGCCAGCGTCGCCAGCCTTGGGGAGCCAAGTACTTAGGAAAGCCTGCTGGCCATGCCTTGTGGTCATAGAGATGGTCCCCAGAACACCTCGGCCCTCCTTGGGACATGGCTGAGGCCATCAGGTCCTTGGGGACAGTGGCCTGACTGTCTATTTCTGGATCTCCGACAGGAATTATTTCAGAAGTGCCACCCTGTGCACTTCCTAAACTCACGGGCCCTGGGGGTCATGGACAAATGCACAGCCATCCCCAAGTGAGTATGGCCACCCAAGGCGGCCTGGGCGCTGTGGGTGTAGAGGGCGGGCGGGTGGGGCTCGTGCAGCTTCCCCACAGGGGGCTCGGCCTTGTGGGTGCTCTCAGCTGAAGGGAGATGCCTGGGCCTCTCCCTAAGGGAAGAGGGCCTGACCCAATCCCGCCCTGCATGGAAACCATGCAGCCCTACATCTGGGCAGGGCCACCTTTCCGTACCCCCAGGTGATAACACACCTCATTTTTCTTCTTTTTTTTAAAGTTTATTTTTATTTTGTTTTATTTTTTTAAACTTTCTTTCTTTCTTCCTTCCTTCCTTCCTTCCTTTCTTTCTGGGGATCGAGCCGCAGTCCCTGTGGCTGCCTAAGCTTGCCTAAGCAGGTGCTTTAGACCACTGAGCCATCTCACCGGCCCTCATTTTTCTTCTAGAGCTAGCTCTTGTGAGTCCCTGTCTGCCAAAACGTGCAGCCTGTTTCTGCCCAACTACGTCCAGGACAAGTACCTATTACAGCTTTTAAGAAATGCAGATGACGTCAGTACCTGGGTGGCTGCTGAGATAGTGACCAGCCACACCTCCAAGGTACGTGCCTCCGTGGCTCCGAGGTAGGTCACAGGGGGTCGCGGGGTCCACACGCCTGAGAGCCAGGCAGTGGGCCTCGTGAGACTGAGTCCATCCCTTCACCAGGTGCAGGGAGTCCACACTTCATGGCCCTCAGAGCCACTGTACCCAAGGCCACAGGGAAGCGCAGAGCCACTGCCATCGTTGTGGTCAGCAGAGATGTTGTCACAGTGGCGCCCCAGTACACAGCGGTCCCATCTCTAGCCTGATGCTGTCTCCTCCCTCTACTGGGGATGCTTCAAAGCTATGACCACTTAGACACACGCCATGTGTCTCTCTCTGCAGGAATTCTACACATCAGTACACAACCGCGCACACACAGTACCTGAGACACTCTCCCTCAACAGAGAGTCTCACATAAACCCACAACCCTCACATAAAGACAGTTGCATTCCAGTACAGAGCCTCCCTCCCTCTCTCTCACACACATATACACTTACTCACACGAAGTTCAGTCCAAATCTGCCCGGCTGCCACAGTACCCGCTCATCTTTACCTGGGCCTGTCCCAGGACTGAGCTTTGCCCCAACCGCCCTGCTCTCTAAGGCCGCGAGGTGCCTGCCTCACCTGCTGGTCCCTGTTCCTCCCAGCAGACCCTGCACTGGGTCCCCAGCCAGTTTATGCAATGGATGCAGCTCTGCTCCTTGTTCTGGCTTAGGCCCAGGTCTGACTTCAGCAGCTACCAGCCTAGTTCCAGGCTTTCCTGTGTCTCATGGGCCAGGGTAGACTGGGGGCTTCATAGCCTGACCTGCACACCTGTTCTCACCTTAGGCAGGTTATGGAAGCCTGGGGGGCAGAGGCTCACCTGCTTCAGCCCAGAATCTCCCTCCAGTTTCTCAGGCCAGAATGCCCAGGCCTGGGGGCCTATGCATAGGCCTCAGTTTCCCCACCCGAAGTCAGCATGGCTTGGCTTTTATGAAGTGAGGCCAACCAGGCCTCATTCCACACTGTGAAGGGCAAGATCTGGATGCAAGGCTCCTTCTCACAATGCAGCCCTTTGCCCAGGCCTGGGAGGATGGTGGCCTTAGGCCACAGTGGACACCCGTGGCCAGTAGGACTGTGGCTTCCTTAAAGTTTGCCTGGGCCCAAGAAACAAGGTTCCCTGGTTGTACCCCCACCACCACAGCTCATGAAAACAAAGCAATCTCATCAGACACATGAAACTGCAAGAGTCTCTTGAACCAATGTGCTTGTCACATTCTAAAATATACACCAATGTTTTGTGTTTACTGGAATGTCAACAATCCAGAAAACTGTGAGTTTCACATATGTAAACTTACATTTCACAAAATTGTTGAATTTGGAGCTGGGCACGATGATGCATGTCTGCAATCCCAGCACCATGGGAGCTGAGGGAGAGGGTTGCAAGTTCAAGCCCAGGTTGGTGGCAGAGTGCCTGTGTAGATGTCCAAGGTGCAGGGTCCAATCTCCACCTCTGCAAAATAAGAATAATAATGATAAATTTTATGCGCGCACGTGCACACACACGCACACACACACACACACACAATTTGACCAGAGAATACAATAGGATCAACAAAAGCACTCAGTGAAAATCAAGTCTACTATTAGCTGACATTCTGAAAGGCGAGGTGCAAAGACAAAAATAAGAAGGGGTGTAAAGTTTCTCACTTTTTTGGAGGGCATGGTGGTAGAGTTTCCAATCCCAGAATTCTGGGAGACTGAAGCAGGAAGATTGCAAGTTCAAGTCTAACCAGGGCAATTTAACAAGTTAGCGAATAATGGTGCATTTGAAATCAAAAATACTAAAAATATTTAAAAATGATGAGCACACTGACCAAAACTTCACTGTCCACAAACAGATGAATGGATGGAAAAAATATGGCCTTGGGCTGGGCAGATCACTCAGTAGTCTAAGCCCGACCTGAGTTCAATCCCCAGTATCACATGCCACGTGGCCCCAGAACCCCAGGTATGCCATGCTGGCCACCGAAACCAGGGATGGTGGTGCATACCTGTATACCCAGCACTGAGGAGGCTGAGACAGGAGGATCACTTCAATTCCAAGCTATATAGCTAGACCTTGTACCAAATAAATAAATAAACAAATATATATTTTCTTAAAATATGGTCTGTACATACCTGGAAATATTATTTACTAACTGGCCTTTAAAAAGGAGGGAATTGGGGCCAAGGAGATAACTCTGTGGCACAAGTGCCTGCCTAGCAAGTGCAAGGTTGTGAGTTCAAATCCCAGTCCCGAAATAAAAAGGAGAGATTTTGTTTTTTTCGGGACTGGAGTTTGAACTCATGAGCTTGCACTTGCCACGCAGGCACTTGTGCCATGGAGTTATCTCCTCTCCCCAGCCCCAAAAGGAGAGAATTTCAAAGAAAAAAAGAAAAAAAGAGGGCCAGGCGCTGTGGCGCACGCCTGTAATCCCAGCACTTGGGAGGCTGAGGCAGGAGGATCAGTGTGAGTTCGAGACCAGCCTAGGCTACAAAAGTGAGCTCAAGGCCAGCCTGAACTGCATAGTGAGATCCTGTCTCAAAAAGACAAAAAAAAAAAAAAAAAAAAAAAAAAAAAAAAAAAAAAAAAAAAAAAAAGAAAGAAAGAAAGAAGAAAGAAAAAAAAAGAGAGAATTTGAATTTATACTGACTGATTCCATTTGTATGAGCTGCTTAACCTAGTCAAACCCACAGAAACAGAAAGTACTTGAGGGCTTGGGTGCCACAGTGAAAGAAAGGGCAGGGGCGTGTTGATTAGTGGGACACAGCTTCAGGCTTGCAAGGCTTAAACCTTCTAGAGACCTGCCGTTCAGCAGTGTGACCATGTTTCATGCCACAAGATTGTTCCTAGAAATAGGAAGGAATTTTATACTACGTAATTTTTTTACAATTAAAAATGTAAAAGTTGAACGCAAAAAACATTGTGGAAAAGTTGTAGCTGAAAAGTACTGGATAGAACTCTGAGAGGCTGAGGCAGGAGGCTCACAAGTTCAAGTCCAGCCTGAGCAGCATAGCAAAACTTTGTTTCAAAACAAAAAATTGAAAATGGCTGGGGACGTAGAGTTCAGTGCAAAACACCAGGGTTCAGTCCTCAGTGATGCAAAAGAGATGGCAAGAGGAAGGAAGAGGAAAGTGTTGGAAATTATTATTTTCCATCTCTTTAAGCTTATGAAGAAAACTTGAGGTGTTAACTTAAAAACTGTGAGCAAATGAGGCTGGGGAGACAGCTCAGCCGTCTAAACACTGCCTGACAAGTATAGGGACATGGCACCCGCCATGCTGGCCGCAGAACTGGACGTGATGGTGCATGCCTGTAATCCTAGTACTGGGGAGGCTGAGACAGGAGGATCACTAGGAGCCTGAGCTGCCTTGTGAGACCCTGTACCAAATACATAAGTAATTTTTTTAATTTAAAATAATTGTGAGCCGGGCGTGGTGGCACATGCCTGTAATCCAAGCATTTGGGACGCTGAGGCAGCAGGACTGAGGTGAGTTCAAGATCAGCCTGAGCTATAAAAGTGAGCTCAAGGCCAGCCTGAACTGCATAACAAGATTCTATCTCAAAAAGACAATAATAATAATAATAGTAATAATAATAATAATAACTGTGAGCTGGGCTTGGTGATGCACACCTATAATCCCAGCACTTGGAAGGCTGAGGCAGAAGGATTGGTACAAGTTTGAGACCAGCCTGGGCTACAAAAGTGAGTTCAAGACCAGTCTGAACTGCACAGCGAGACCCTGTCTCAAAAAGACATAAATAAATAAATAAATAAAATAAAGTAATTGTGAGGAAGGCCTGTGGCTTAGCTCAGTTGTTTAAGTGCCTGCTCAGGTAAACACTTTCAAGTGCAGGGGCCCAAGGTTCGATGCCCAGCTCCACACACCTTACCCCACTCGCCCTCTAGGCAGCCTGGGCCAACCCCCTCCCAAAAAAAGTCCTTCTCATCTTTAAAAAGCTAAAATAAAATAAAATAATTGTGAGTAGGGTCAGCCAGATAGCTCAGCGGACTAAAGCATCTGGTTAGGCAGAGTGTAGCGGCCAAGGTTCGATCCCCAGTGCCTTGTGCAGGCCCTGTTCCTGTGCTGAGACTGTGACTGAGACTGGGCGTAGTGGTGTACACCGATAATCCCAGGGCTCGGGAGGCTGAAAACAGGAGAATCGCTACTAGGAGTCCGATCTATGTAGTGAGACCCTACAGAGCCAGGAGACCCTGTAGACCTCATACTAAATATATTAAAAAATAAAATAAAATAATCGTGAGCAAGTATCCCTCAAGCAGCTAAAAATGGTTGACGTCCAGGAGCCCTCTGGTGGCCTTCAACTATGACAGGACCACAGCGGACAGGGTCAGGCTTGGTGGAAGCACCCACTGCAGTCTGTGGTCCTAGTCCCACCTATAGGATGACGGGCATGGTGACACAGGCGAGGCCGCTCAGAGGTTCAGAACCCTCCACAGGTCTTCTAGGTTAGAGGTGCGCACAGGACGGGACCTAGGTCCATGAATGCAGCCCCAAGAGACTTTTCTGAAAGGAGTAAGAACCTCATCTGCTGCCCATGGGGCATTCTAGTCAAACAGGCAAGAGCATCCCTGGAGTTGGATGGTTCTGAGGCACTGAACTGTGAAGGTGCCTCCCTGCTGTCCACTCAGCAGGTGGATCGAGGGGCTGTCCATTCGCTTCCTTTGCCTGTAGAGGCAGTAGCATCTTCCCAAGGCTGGGCACCTTTGCCTGGCCCAGAAGCTATGCGCCCTCCCACCTGTCCTCCTCCTGGCACAGCTACAGCCCTCTAGAGGCTTGCTGTGGTGGATTCTGCTGTTCCAGGTAATGTCCATCCCATGGCCTGCCCCTGGAGCCCTGCATCCACCTGTCTGTCTTCTTTTTCACACAAATGATGAGGATGCATCATTCTGTGCCTTGAAGATGGAGCAACAGGCTCTCAAATATTGTCTGGGTTTTCTTGGGGTTGCTGTGTTTTGTGTGTTTTGCTGTCATTTTAGCAGTGCCAGAGATCAATCCCAGGGCCTCACGCATCCCTGACAAGTGTTCCACACTGAGTCGTTTGTTCATCTTTAAAAACACTGATCCTGTCATTTTCTCATTTCAGTTGCAGGTGAACTTGCTCTCTAAGTTTCTGCTGATTGCCAAATCTTGCTATGAGCAGAGGAACTTTGCGACAGCCATGCAAATCCTGGGCGGACTGGAGCACTTGGCCGTGAGGCAGTCCCCTGTGCGTTCATGGGGCCCTGGAGCTGTGGGTGTAGGCTCGGCACGTGGGCCAGCAGGGGTCTCACCTGCGCTTCCATTTCAGGCCTGGAGAATCCTCCCTGCAAAAATCGCTGAGGTCATGGAGGAGCTGAAAGCTGTGGAGGTACCAGCACATGGCAGAGCCACCCTGGAAAGACCTGCTGTGCACAGCCCAGGGTGCCACACAGCAGCACCTGCACCTCAGAACCCCAAAGAACTTGCACAGCCCAGCCACCTGGGCAAAGGTGCCCACCTTCCAGACCACATGACAGGGCGGGTCTAAGTGTCAGCAGTCCAGGGATAACCAGGAAGCTTGCTCCTAGCACAGAGGTGGCCTAAGGAGCTGAGGAGATGCTGCGGAAGTGATCCGGCATTTCCCACAGTGAGGCAGCAGGCAATTGGCTGCTGCTGGTGTGGGCCTATGGCAGTGCCCCCCAGCAAACACAGCCTGTGCCTAGCCCAGCCTCACACCTAGGCACAAGTCTGTGGGGTGGGGGTGGGGGACCAGTCACCACTCCCAAAACCCAGTCTCACACTCAGACAAGGGGCCTACAGTACCCAGCATAAGCCTCATTTGGAGACATCAGATCACCAGCTCTTTTCTTGGGTCCAACAGAGAGTAGACAGCTTGCCACGTGTACCGCACCAAGTGTCAAGGTTTCTCTGTCCATGTCTTGCTCTGTGCCAGCAAGCGTAAGACAGCCTGGCTTCCAACCCACAACCCAGGCTCACTTTGAGCCAGATGTTTGGGGAGCTGTGTAGCTGCACGTGCCTGGAGCGCAGGTACCCATGGGAACTGGCTAGTTGAACCAATCCATCCGGGCACCTGGGACTGACCACGCCTGTCTCTCCCTGCCCACACCCCTGCCCGGGGTGACCAGGTGTTCCTGAAGAGTGACAGCCTGTGTCTGATGGAAGGACGGCGCTTCAGGGCCCAGCCTACTCTGCCCTCCGCCCGCCTCCTGGCCATGCACATCCAGCAGCTAGAGACTGGAGGCTTCACCATGACCAATGGAGCCCACAGATGGAGCAAGCTCAGGTGAGGGAGGCTCCACTTCACCAGCAGAGCCTACAGAGGCAGGCAGATTCCAATGCCCACCGCTCGTCAGAATCCCAGGCCTAGCTCTCGCACTCCCTGTAGCAGGCTCAGCGCTAGCCATTCCTCCAAAATTTGTGTATATTTTCTTCTGGTGCCTATTGTCACAACCTACCACTGTGGTGGTTGCTGGTGGCCTCCCTGTTTGGGATCCAGGCACAGCTTACCCCCACGCATTGGCATACGCAGTATTAGGCATATGCTGCCCTCATTGTAAACTACTTATCCCTCACCTGGGTCCCTGGCTTCCCTTGGGTTCCTCTTTTCTATCTATGCAGGACCCATGGTTAGTCCTCTGCCCTTTTCAGAGCTCCTCTGTTACCTGCTGAGCACACCTAAGACTCTTCGACCACTGCCTGGAAGGCAGACAGAGGCTAGTTGTAAAACCCACTGTGGTGAACCCCATGGGCCTGCATACCTCACAGGCCTCTGAGAAGCCTGGCTCTCATTTCTCTTTCAAGAGGTCCTAGCCAGCGCAGCTTCTCACAGGCCCAGTCCTGTCCAAGGCTGTGCCCCAGATCCCCCCTCAGCCCCTCTGCCACCTCCTACCCTTGTGTCTCTCCTCTGCCTTGTCTACCCAAGCATCCACATGCATCCTGTTCAAGCCTCAGCCTCATGGGGCCCCAGAGGACTCAGCATGCAGTGGATCACAATGTGCCCATGCAGCTTCACTTTTAGGTAGTCATCAACTTAAAGGAATAATTACCATGCACTAGAAATGCCCACTTACTTCTTTAAAGAGAAAAACCCACGCAGCAACAAGGAAATTAAAATGAGAGGTAATGTTACTGTCAGGAAAGACCATGGATGGAGATCTGATGTCTGTTCATGATTCCATGTGGACAGGGATGTCATTTATGAATAAAAATGACATCATCCTGGACATTCTGGACATCCAGACAGGTGGGAAAGCCCATCTGCAGGGTCAGGCAGGAGGAAGGGCTTTGAGTCCTCCATCTTCCTGCTTTACCCTAATGGTATGGGGCCACAGTGTACACCCGGCTCTCCAGGGAAATGAGCCCCCATGCCCAGTGTCTGGAACTCCCTAGATTGTTAATGCTAGGGGCTACTCTGTGGCATGGGTTGGCAAAGGTGCCATACAGCTGAGTGTGGTGGCACACACCTGTAATCCCAGCACTCGGAGGCTGAGGCAGGAGGATCAGTGTGAAATTCGAGACCAGCCTGGGCTACAAAAGTGAGCTCAAGGCCAGCCGGAACTGCATAAGGAGACCCTGTCTCAAAAAAGACAAAAAAAAAAAAAAGATGCCATGCAGAGAAGCCTTGTCTGTCTCACACTTCCTTTCAAACTCAGAGCCACCAACAGCCAGCACTGAATTTTATCCATGGTGGCACTCTCAAATAGAACAGACACAGAAGGTTTTCAGGAAACCTGTGTGACCTGTGAGCAGATGGGTGAATGGCCCATTCACACGCCTGAGGCCTGGCCTTGAGAACAAGTGAAGAAAACCTGCCCTTTGTTTTTTGTGGTACCAGGGACTGAACTCAGAACCTTGTGCTTACTTATGCCACTGACCTATATCCCCGGCCCTGCCCTTTGGTGCTTGGACTTTTAAAAAAAGGTTTGGTTTGACCAGTGCCTAGAACATACTAGGATTTGCTAGTCCAGAGCACAGCTTCTGTCATGTGTACAAACTAACATGTCTTTTCTTTCCCCGCGAAAGAAACATAGCCAAGGTCGTGAGCCAGGTCCACGCGTTCCAGGAGAACCCCTACACGTTCAGCCCTGACCCCAAGCTGCAGTCGCACCTCAAGCAACGGATTGCACGCTTCAGCGGGGCCGACATTTCCATCCTAGCAGCTGACAACAGGGCCAACTTACACCAGATCCCGGGCGAGAAGCATTCTCGAAAGATCCAGGACAAACTGCGGAGGATGAAGGCCACATTCCAGTAGCCGAAGACGGGACTGAGTGTGGGGGCCCAGCGGGCACCGGACCTGCAGAAGGCAGCTGGGGAGCAAGGAGCCACTGGAGGCCCCCTGCTTGAGGCTGCTCTGCAGCCAGAGCCCTGAGGAACGTAGGTCCTCCCCACATCCCTGCACTCCCCAGGTCAAGAGGTGGAGGCTCAGAGGAGCTTTCCCACGTCCACTCCACAGGGAGGCCATAGTCTTCTCCAACACTGACCCAGCACCCAGAACTGGCTCTCCCCAGGACCTGGGGTCGGGGAGGGGCGCAAGACTTCCGTGATCTTGTTTCTGCAAGAATTTAAAACTTAAGTGTGAAAACTAGAAAGCCAGGTATAGTGACACAAGTCTGTAATCGCAGCACACCAGACACTAAGGCAGGAGAATTACTGTATATTCAGTGCGGGCCTGTGCTACACAGTGAGTTCAAGGACAGCGTGAACTACACAGTGAGGACTTGTCTCAAATTTAAAAAAAAGAAGAAGAAAATACAATAAGTAAACTTTCCCCAGTTTTTGTACCTATCACCTATCTCTCCTAGATGAGTGACTTTCATCCTAGCCTTCTGTGATCCCCTTGTAAAAAAATAAAAACCAACACCCATTCACCCTTAACTCAACAGATTCCAAACTCAGCTGCTTGTGAAGCAGTGTTTCCACGTTTGCTTAAAAGGACCAAAAACTCAGTGCTGAGCCCATGCGCTCCAAAGCTTCTGAAATCTTCTGTAGGAGCCAAAGCTTCTGGACGAGCGGGCTCTGCTGGGTCCACACACCCACCCACCCATCCCTCCTCCAGGAGACCTCTGCCCTCCCACGCCCTGAGCTGCCAAGGCAAGGAGGGGAAGCAGCTAGGTCTCAGCTAGGCTCACTGCTGTGGCAGCTGCTCCTTCGGTGCCCTCCCCTGACCCCAGCTTCGGAGAGGGGCAGTGGTAACAGGCGCTTTGCAAAAGCTCCGCTCCAGCAAAGGGCACTAGACACTCAAGAGTAGGGTGGCCACTCATGGACCCTGAGAGTGTCCCGTCACTTGCCCTATGGCCCGGGGGATGCAGGGCTGCCCACCTGTGTTCAGCAGCCACGCATGCGCACACCTGCCCACTGTGTTCCCTCAGCTGTGCACCACCACTAGCGCTTTGTCAGACCAGAACATGAAGTTTGCCACCTCAGTCGTACCAAGCCCTTCCCTGAGCTCCTGGTTTCCAACAGCTGGTATTAAAATTAGCTCAGCAAGTGGGGAGCCCCTGTGACTAGGGACCTGGAAATAGGACAGACAAACTACAGTGGGTCAAGGAGACTTATCCATCAGACCCCCTATAAGAGCACCAGACCTCCCAGATGCCTGGTACTATACTAGGCATTGCCTGCCACCAGACCCAGGGTTGGTCTATGTTTTAGAATTAACGGTTCCTCAGGGAACCAGCTAGTGGTATTTCTAGGAAAGCTGTGACTTGTGATAAAATGTTGACTATTTGATGACAAGGTATGTTTTCCCACAGCACTCATTGGAGACACCAGGCCCTGCTAATAGGGACATAAGAGGAACCTGTCCCTGCCATGCGCACATGACTCACTGTTTTCAGGCTTTTCTATAAGGATTATGTTCTGCTGATCAACGTTTATGTTTCCAGATTTTGTATTTCACACAGATGGCATCCAGCACCAATCAGCATTCTGTGGCAACAACTTTTCATGGGAAAGTGACCAGGCTTTGGCTTCAGCACTGTTTGCATGGCACCCTGATGTCACACGGTACAGATTTCTAAATAAAATCATTTCTACCAAGCCACCGCTGTGCGGCGCATTTCATGGGTGGTCTGCTCTAAGAAGGCAACCACCTGGCCGGGGAAAGCCTGCTTTACAAGCGCCTTGGAAACAGCTGTAGCAGAAGCGCGCCTCATCCGTAAGGGGAGCCCAAGGCCAGTCACAGAAACACCCTTGACCACACACCCCCCCCCCCAGTGGCACCAGGGGCCAGGTCTGAAAGACTCACTTCTGACCCAGCCCCCCTCAGGAGAACCACGGCTGTCACACTCCTGGCAAGTGGAAAGCAAGCTTATCCTCCCGCCTCAGGCCGTAGCCTACCTCTGGCGAAGGCTGCGCTTCCTGGGAAACAAGTCTCCCCGTGACTAGAGCTCGTTCTACCCTAAACCCACCCTCACCAACCAGTTCACACCTGGCAGTTGTGGGAAAGCAGAGTGGGTCCCTTGTGCAGTCACCAGAGCTGCCCTGCCTCCAAAAGAGGGCAAAGAGGGGGCCGGAGAGATGGCTCAGTGGTCTAAAGTGCCTGCTTAGGCAACCACAGAGACCACGGTCTGATCCCCGGCACCACATGCTGCGCCAGCCCCACCCCAGGGCAGGCTGAGTCAGCCATAACATAAAGTTAAAAAAAAAAAGAAAAAAAGAGGGCAAAGCGGTGACGCGCCAGTCTGTGGGAGGTGTATCTGGACGTAATCGGGTAAGAGGACCCCACAAAGAGCGACTGAAGGCCAAGCACTGGGAGTAAACTATGGATCCTCTTTTTTTTTTTTTTTTAATTTTATATATTTGGTTCAGGGTCTTGCCATGCAGCTTGAACTCATAGTGATCCTGTTTTCAGCCTCTCAGTACTGGGATTGCAGGCGTGTGCAGCGCCCCCCAGATGCTGGGTCTCAGTAGCTGGCTCAGGATGCCTGTGGGTGGGGCCAGCACAGCACGTGGTACCGGGGAGTGAACTTGGGTCCTTGTGCTTGCCTACGCAGACACTTAGTCCACTGAGCTATCTCGATAGCCCTGGATGCTCTTTTATGCAACAGCTGACAAGCTTTCGCAAGCTCTATAATGAACCATACATAACTGCCTGGCAATTATGCAAATGAAACTGAAGTTACCTTCACTTGAACAGTCGCCACTCGGGGTAGTTTGTGGGACAAGTCATCACTTGTCCCAAAATTACAGAAACCCTAGTCCTCTCTCCTCCATGCCTTCTACTCCTGAGACCCTAGAAAGACGCTAGACCCTGCACAGGTGTGGTGGGGTCTCCTTTCATGGCAGCAGATTTGCTAATCTCAGCTCTTGGCAAAATGACCTGAGCCCCTGGTGTTCCCCACAGGTGCCTGTCTCTGTGTGCTCCTGTGTGAGGAGGCTGCCCATACAGAGGAGTCACTACAGTGAGGTCAAACATGCCAGCTGGCGGCATGTGGGCTGTAAGGACAGCTGTCCAGCCCAGCAGCTACCAGGGACCAGTACACCACACTTGCACACGGCCTGAGGACCTCAGAACCAGCAGGCTACACCCCTGGAACACTGCCCCAGGCAGAAGGGACAGAAGCAAGCAATCCTTGGCCCTTGTCCAGGCCTCTGATCCAGAATCACCAGCTAATACAATGGTACTGGTCTTTGTTTGTGTTTTGGTTTTGGTTTTGGTTTTGTTTTGTTTTGTTTTTCAGTACCAGGGATTGAACTCAGGACTTTGCACTTAGCAGGCAAGTGTCGGAGTCCCTTCCTGGTTCTCGTCTTGGCCCAAGAAGTCTAAACTTACAATCCTAAAACCTGTTATTGTAATTCCACCAACTTAATTCCAATCTACCACTCCCAGCGCGACCCATGGCGATAACAAAGACACTAAGACATATATATATATAATTATTGGGGAGCCAAGGGGCCCTAAGTCCAGCCATAAAGATGGCTTTCCGGAACCAAGAGTGTGACTCTGGGCTGCACTCAGGTTTTATTCACTGGAGAAGGGGGAGTGGCTTGCAAAAGGGAATTGTGGGAAGAAGGCAAGCATGTGAGCTGGGCTAGGTAGGAGGCCTGCATTCACTTCCACCATATTCAGATATACACAAAGGAAGTAATTTGCATTATGCTATTGAGCTAGTATCTAATATTTTGGGGGTCTGATGCTTCAGCTCTGATGTGTAATCTTTCAAGCCCCAGGAAGTCATAGCCTCTATCTCGAGGCTCGATCCCAGCTGACAGCATGGAACATTGGCTCTTTGTCCTGTCACCAGGGAAACATGCGTGCCATCTTCAAAAATTACCACCAGCACCTTGGCTAGACCAATAAGGCCAACTGAAAGAATAATGAGATTTGGGGCCGGCGAGATGGTTCAGTGGTCTAAAGCGCCTGCTTAGGAGGGCTCAGGCAACTGCGGGGACTGCAGTTCCATCCCCGGCACCACATGCTGCGCCAGTGCCACCACCAGGGCAGGCTGAGCCAGCCACAAAATGAATAAATAAAGAAACAAACACAACAAGCAAACAAATAAATAAATAAAAAATTTAAAAAAAAAAAAAAAGAATAATGAGATTTTGGGGATCTGGTGCTTCAGCTCTGACGTGTAATCTTGCAAGCCCCAGGAAGTCATAGCCTTTATCTCAAGGCTCGATCCCAGCTGACACCGTGGAGCAGTGGCTCTTCGTCCTGTCATCAAGGAAACACACGTGCCATCTTCAAAAATTACCACCAGCACCTCGGCTAGACCATTACACACTGCTTAAGGCCAATTGAAAGGATAATGAGAAATCCTAGCCAGCTCTTTACATTTCAATACGAGGGAATAGGGTCAGGCTCAGTCAAAATGGAGACAGTTGCTCTTCTTTCAAGGAGAGCTGCTCAGGCGGTCCTCCACAGGCAAGCACTTATTCCACTGAGCTATCTCCCTGGCCCCATGGTACTGGTCTTTGACACTGTCCAGGAGTGGCCTATTAGCTGGAAGGAGATTACCAAAATGCCATCACAGGATGCTGAGTGGTCAGTTCCCCTCTAAGACATGGTCTCCTGTCTGTAAAAACACAGTTCCCCTGAGTAGCCCACTGACCTCGAGGGCAAGGTCTGTAGACAACAGGATACACTTGGTCCTGAGCTGCCCCATCTCATCTGTCCTGTCCTCCAGCGTTTCCCAACCCATTCTATGCAGGCTGCTCACTGCACACACACCAAGGCGGGTGCAAGCATGCGCACCAGAAGGAAGTGCTCGCCCACCCCTCCTCCTCCCTCCCCAGTGTGCTCATCTATAGGCAAAAGCTGTGGGCTACACTGGGCCCCCTAAAATCATGGAAGGAAAAAGGATTAGGGACATAGCCCAATGGCAGGACTTCTGCTTAGCATGCATGAGACTCTGGGTTTGACAGCCACTCCCACAAAAAGTAAAAATAGATCAACAAAACCACAGCAGCGCCTCCAGTGGCGCAACTGTCCTTTTGTGGCCCACCCTTCCTACATTTTTAGCATCTCATAAATGGCATCCCGGGGTATGAACCTCATGGCCTGGCCACTTTCATTTGACAAAAGACAATCAGGCCATCTCCTGCTTTGGCATGGATCAAATGCCAACCAGTGTGCTACAGCAGGATGCACCAGGGTTCATATTGGTTTTGCCCAAGTTTTGGTAATTACAAATAAAGCTGCTATGAACAAAAGTCTACGTACAGGTATTCAGTGGTCATAAATTTTCAACTCTGCTGAGTGAATACGCAGCACGGGACTGCTGGTTTGTAGGGTCCTTTAATTTTATAAGAAACCACTAGACCAGACTGTCTCCAAAGTGGCTGTTGAGGCTGTTTTGTTTCCTCCCCAACACACACACACACGTGCACATACGCGCGCACACACACACACACACACACACACACACACACACACACACTCGAGGCCCTGCCCCTCCTCCTCCTCCACGTCCTGGCCAGTGCTGACTGTGGACCACCCTGAGGGGGTGCCTTGCTGCCTCTGTCTCTGATGATGGACGACAGTGAGCACGGTTTCACCACCTGCCATCTACAGCTCGAAAATTTTGTAGTCCTCATACCTATAACCCTCATGTTTGCAGAAGACTGGACAGATCTTCTAGAATGTTGGGCTTCAGCTAGGGAGGTAGCTCAGTGGTCTAAGCGCCTGCCTGGCAAGCACAAGGGCCCCACATTCAATCCCTGGTACCACGTGGCCAGTACCAAATGCCAGCTCTAGGGACACCAAGCAAGCCACTGAAACCTAGCATGGGGGAGTATACCTATCATTCCTGGGCTGGGGAGGCTGAGACAGGGCTGAGACAGGAGGATCACTACGAATCCGAGCTGCGCATAAATAAATAAACAAACAAATAAATAAATAATGGTGGACTGATGGGGGGGAGGTTCAATATTTTGTTACCTATAATGTTAGGTGTTATAGAGGCTGGCAAGATAGCCCAGTGAAGCTGGGCGTGGTGGCGCACGCCTGTAATCCCAGCACTTGGGAGGCTGAGGCAGGAGGACCATTGTGAGTTCAAGACCAGCCTGAGCTACAAAAGTGAGCTCAAGGCCAGCCTGAACTGCATAGGGAGATCCTGTCTCAAAAAGACCAAAAAGGGGGACACCCACTCGGGAACCCCCTCCTATCTCTCTCTCCGACAGGAGCTTTCTTTCTCTCAATAAATATGTTCTGCTCATTTAAAAAAAAAAGACAAAAAAAAAAAAAGATAGCCCAGTGAGGAGCTGGGGAGATAGCTCAGTAGAATAAGTGCTTGCCTGGCAAAAGCAAGGACCTGAGTTCAATCCCCAGTCCCGCAAAAAAAAAAAAAAAGAAAAAAAGAAAGATAGCCCAGTGCTCTAAAGCGCCTGCTTAGGCAAGCTTAGGCAAGCACACAGGGACCACAGTTCCATCTCCAGCACCACATGCCACGTCAGACCCATCACCATGGTGGGCTGAGCTCCCCCCACCAAAAAAATAGGTGTATATACACATTTTTGTCAGGTTAAAGAAGTTTCTGGAACGTGTGTGAATTATAGCACTAAATTCAAAAGCAGGCTAGGGCCTTTATCCCATCTAGTCCCTAAGCTTCGTACTTACACCCCACTGTGATGAACACCCCAGGGTGGCTTAGTACATCGATACCTTACGTGCATTTGCCAGAAACCCATAACCAGCCTGGGGTGCAGAGGGCTGCACAGGCAGCACGCACACCCTCCTCACCAATAAACAACAAAGTTCTACACACGGGTCCACTAAAGACAGAAGGGAAACAGCATTTTGAAGAGCTGGCAGTGCTTCCCCGATCCATGGGTGTAATTCTGTTTTGCATTTGTGTTTGCCTTTTGTTTGTTTTAAAATAGGGTCTCCTGGGCCGGCGAGATGGTTCAGTGGTCTAAAGCGCCTGCTTAGGAGGGCTCAGGCAACTGCGGGGACTGCAGTTCGATCCCCGGCACCACATGCTGCGCCAGCACCACCACCAGGGCAGGCTGAGCCAGCCACAAAATGAATAAATAAAGAAACACAACAAGCAAACAAATAAGTAAAATTTAAAAAAAATATATACATTAAAAAAAAATAAAATAAAATAAAATAGGGTCTCCTTCACCCCAGAAAGAATGGCTACCATAAAGAAATCAACCAACAACAAGTGTTGGAGAGGCTGTGGGGAAAAAGGAACACTTCTTCATAGTTGGTGGGAATGCAGACTGGTGCAACCATTATGGAAAGCAGTGTGGAGACTCCTTCAAAAACTAGAACTAGAAATCCCATTCAATCCAGCTATATTCCCCTACTGGGAATTTTTCCCAGAAGAACTGAAAACATCATATCATAATGATATCTGTGCACCTATGTTCATAACAACACAATTTATGATAGCCAAATCTTTGAAACAGGGGCCGGCGAGACGGTTCAGTGGTCTAAAGCGCCTGCTTAGGAGGGCTCAGGCGACTGCGGGGACTGCAGTTCCATCCCCGGCACCACATGCTGCGCCAGTGCCACCACCAGGGCAGGCTGAGCCAGCCACAAACTGAATAAATAAAGAAACAAACAAACACAACAAGCAAACAAACAAATAAATAAATAAATCTTTGAAACAACCAAAATGCCCATCATTTGAAAAATGATTGAAAAAGATGTGGTATTTTCAAGGGCCGGTGAGATAGCTCAGCAGTCTAAAGCACCTGCTTAGAAAAGCTTAGGCAACCACAGGGACCGCGGTTCGATTCCTGGCACCACAGGCTGTGCGAGCCCCACCCCCTGGGCAGGCTGGTGAGTGAATGAGTGAATGAATGATTTTTTTAAAAAAGGTGTGGTATTTTCATACAATGGAATATTACTCAGCTATAAAGAATGATAAACTTGAAGACTTCATATATAAGTGGATGTATCTTGAACATATACTCATAAGTGACATAAACCAGACCTACATATGTAAATATCATATAGTCTCCCTAGTGTAAGAACTCAAAAGAAGAAATTTAAAAAAAAAAAAAAAAAAAAAAAAGAGTTATTTAGTTAAGAAAAAGGACAACAGAGGCAGTGGGTGAAAAACATTTATCAATATATGTAAGCACGGGCCGGCGAGATGGTTCAGTGGTCTAAAGCGCCTGCTTAGGAGGGCTCAGGCAACTGTGGGGACTGCAGTTCGATTCCCGGCACCACATGCTGCGCCAGCGCCACCACCAGGGCAGGCTGAGCCAGCCACAAAATGAATAAATAAAGAAACAAACGCAACAAGCAAACAAATAAATAAATAAATAAAATTTAAAAAAAATATATATATGTAAGCAGGATGGTTTGGGCAACTGCACTGTACATTTCCGTTGGTCTCTGGAAAGGAGCAGTTAATGCTTTAATTTTTCATCTCCTGTTTTAAATTTTCTGCAATTTTTCTCTTAATTTCTTACAGATGTCTTTCTTTATTCTTGCAATTTTACTTGCATATATCTGGTAATATGACTAACTGGCTGGAAGCCAACACTATGTATTACAACAAATATTGTGAAATTCATATTACTTTGCTAAGTGAAACTATATCACTTGTATTTTTTTCCTGTTTTAATTCTAATTTGTAACCTCTTAAAAAATAGCATCTCCTGCCAGGCATGACGGCACACACCTTAATCTCAGCACGGGGAAGGTGTCGATGTCGTGTGTTCGAGACCAGCCTGGGTCACCAAGTAAGCTCAAGGCCAGCCTGAACCACACACTGGAGGCTTTATTTATTTATTTATTTTTGTCTTTTTGAAACCGGGTCTCTATGCACTTCGAGCTGACCTTGAACTCGCTTCTGCAGCCCAGTCCTTGGATGCTGGGATCACAGGCGTGCACCTCTAAGCCTCACTGCAGATGGGTGGTAGTCTTTGAGGGGCACGACACATGCATAAATACCGTATGACCCTACGCGCCTTCCGCACCGTGCTGTAATGGAATGTGCCTCAATTGAACACTCCTGACAATAGGCCCACTGCTTTTTGCAGGTTGCTCCCCGCGTGTTCCTGGCCTGAGCGCCCAAAGGACCAGAAAGCCAGAGGCCAAAGCCGTCCAAAGCAAGGAGAGGCCGAGGGGGCGGGGCGGACGGCGGGGGCGGGGCGGGGCCGCGGCGGGCGGTGGGAGGGTCGCGCCGAAGCGGCCCCGACGCGGCGGCGACGGCGGCGGCGGCGGCGCAGGGGCCGCAGAGCGTGTGTGGGCGGCTGGCGGGCGGCAGCTTCTTCGGTCCGGCCGCTGACCCGGAGCCTCGTGCCTAGGCCTGGCCCGCGGGATGCTGCTCCGGCCCAGGCGGCCTGCTCCGCTCGCGCCGCCGTCGCCAGCCAGCCCCGACGCCGACCTCCGGCCGGGCGAAGACGGCCCGGGGACTCCGCCCGCGGGTCCAGCCACGCCGGGCGCGCTGGCGGCGCCCGAGTCCCCCAAGTCGCCCGTGTCCCCGGGCTCGGCGCAGCGCGCGCCCTGGAGCGAACGCGAGACGGAGCTCCTGCTGGGCACGCTGCTGCAGCCGACCGTGTGGCGCTCGCTGCTGCTGGACCGCCGCCAGGCCCAGCCCACCTACCGCCGCGTGTCGGCCGCGCTGGCCCGCCAGCAGGTGCGGCGGACGCCCGCGCAGTGCCGCCGCCGCTACAAGTTCCTCAAGGACAAGCTTCGCGACGCGCAAGGCCAGCCGTCCGGGCCCTTCGACGCGCAGATCCGTGAACTCATGGGCCTGCTGGGCGACCACGGGCGGAGGCGCGTCCGCCGCCGCCCCCCGGGACCCGGGCGCCCGCAGCGGGGCAGACGCCGAGCCGCCGCCGTGCCCGCGCGCTTCCTCGAGGAGCCAGGTAGGCGGGGAGGGGGCCAGCCCCGGGCCGCGTGGCGTGGGGGGCGGCGCCCGGGAGCCCCACCGACCGACCGTGCGTTCTGTGTGCAGGCGCAGCGCCGCAGCCAGCCGCCCGAGACCCCGACGCAGACACCCCCTGCCTGCTCAGGTTCAACCCGTCCTCGCCGAGGTCTGCAGAGCCTTGTTTCGCCCCCGGCTCCTTCCGAAGCGTCGTCGCCGACCCGGCCCAAGCCCCGGGAACCCCACCCCCCCCGCCGGACCCGGATCCCTCCCCAGAGGGCCCCGACACCCCGCCTAGTCGCCCCGGCGACCGCACACCCCCGCAACTACCGCTACCTTCGCTAAATTCCGCGCTGCTTCAGACCTTAACACACCTCGGCGACATCGTAGCGATCCTGGGCCCGCTGCGTGACCAGCTGCAGACCCTGAACCAGCACGTGGAGCAGCTTCGGGGCTCTTTCGACCAGACCGTGTCCCTGGCGGTGGGATTCATCTTGGGCAATGCGGCCGCCGAACGGGGTGTCCTGCGGGACTTGCACGTGTGAGACCCGCCTGTGGCCGACCATCCTGTCCGGGGCCAACCTCCTTTGCTTTGGCCTCTTTTGCAGCCCCTCACCCTAAATTAGGTATGTTAAATAAAGAGGTTGTTTTTCCGACTTAACCCTGTGAATGAGTACAGGGCCAGGAATGGCCTCCTACTGTTAGCGGTTTCAAAGGTCAGGGCAAGGTTAAAATGCTTCCAGTCCTAGGGAGGGGCTCCAGCGTCCCCGAGGTATCAGCAGACACACTGGGGCAGTGTTCGTTCGGGTGGTCACCAGGACTTGAGATCATGCAGAACCCTGTGTTACAGAGTTTAGGCAGCACAGGATGGTGGTGAGTAAAAACTTGCCCTCCTCGCAGATATCAGACCAGAAAGTGAAGGAAGGGTTAAAGTAAAAAAAGACACCCTGACTTCTACCTGCCTGGGAATAGGAACTCTTTGGATGGGATTCCCCCTAAGTCTTGGCCTTAGCCTGGGCCAATTGGACGCAGTCTGAGGGATTGGATTAAAGTCCCGACAAGAGGGGCCAGGAGCACAGCTCTGGGAAAGTCCCCTCTCCTTCCTCCGTGGCCAGTTTGATATCTGAGCCCTTTGGCTAAGCCTGAGGGCACAATCCCTGCGGTTCCCTGGAAATCCCAAAAGCAGCCAGAGAGGGGAGCGCAGTAAAAACGGCGACTCCACGCCCTTCCAGGCCTGGAGAGCCTACGTGGGGGAGGGGAGGGTGGAGCCGCGATGAGAATGTAGCCGGAGGCACTGCACTAGCATGACAATTGCACGCTCAAGCAGCACAATGGGGACGGTTTTGCAAATTCAGGGACCCATCCGGGCCACACAGCTGAACGAGGAACGTGTGCTGGGCTAGCTTCACTTAGGGGCCGTTCTGAACTGTTCACCCAGTGGGTAACAGTGTCAGCTCCTCTTCCACTTGATTTTTCTGGAGGCAGAGGCTAGGACCCGCCTCTGCACAGATGTCATCTGAGATGAGGGCCTCTCACCTAGCTGAGCCTCAGGGCAGGGTCCCTGCCATTCCTGGAAGATCTAGAAAAACAGCCTGCCAGGGGAGCCTCGTGGAATCCTTGGTGAATTCTGCTTTCTGCAAGCCCAGCCCAGGACAGCCACGTCCCAGTAAAGGCCCCTTAGCGGCAGAGGGTACTTAAGAGCTCTGGCATCCCGATGTCGGGGAGAAGGTGGTTTTGTGGGCAGAAGAGATCAGCCTGAGTCTAGGCTGAGCTACTTGGGGCTCAAAGAGAATCAAACTGCTCTGCTGCTGGGTTAATGGTTCTAAACAACCCCGACCTAGCCCTCTGACTGATAATCTGTCAAGAAGAGTATCTTGCTGTATGTGTTGCTCCGAGGACAGAGGAAGTTAAGTTAGCCCTTGTGTCTTCATAAACCAGTACTTTTACCCAAATTCCTCGGCTTGTTTCTTTGGTCTCCTAAATTTGCCTCTGGCTCCCAACGCCGCTTTCTTGCCTGTGTGGCAGAGGTTCTCTAGTGGAGAGTCCACAACTTCCAGCTCCGTGTCTCTGCCTCAATCCACAGCTGCTTTAAAAAGCAAGGTCCTGGGAACACCCCCGAAAAAATGGGTCCCCCTGGTCACATTTCTTCCCATCTGGCTCGAGTGACTGGACTAGCTCCCTGCCTCTCCACTTTGGCCTCAGCTTTCCACCCAGTTCCATGCCCTAGGATGAATCCAGAGAGTATTAGAGTTAATGATGTTTGGGAGTGGGGATGAGATGCACTCACTAGTGCAGAATGGCCTTGAATTTGCCGCGTAGCACAGGCTTATGTCAAGCTCAGCATCCTGCCTGCCCCCTGCTGCCAAGTGCTAGGATTGCAGGCATGTGCCGCCAGAGTTTGTTTGATTATTATTATTTTTTTTTTTTGCAATATCAGGGATTGAACTCGGTACCTTGTGCTTGCCAGGGAAGCACTTACTCCACTGAGCTATCTCCCTGGCCCCAGAGTTTGATATTCTTACCTAAGGTTTATCCATCATTCTGTGCTGCCCTGACTTCGTAAAGTCAGTTCTTCCTAGCAGTTCAGTGCATTGATGCTAAGGAATACCTGGATGTTTAATTGTATGTTCCTCCAAGTAATCAAATAACCCTATCAGTTTGGGGCTTACTACTCCAGGAGAAGCTACACTTAGCTACACCCCACTTCTTGCCACAGTCTCAAACATACTAGGTCTCCACCTTGTTGTCCTACCTAAAAATTAATGTGCCAGGCATGGTGGCACACACCTGTAATCCCAGTACTCAAGAGGCTGAGGCAGGACTGCCACAGGTTTAAGATCAGTCTGGGCTGTGTAGCTTGAACTACATGGTCAGACCCCACCCCTGGCCTCAAAAAGATTCTAAAAAAACGTAACTCAGTTGTAAAGCACTTGCCAGGTGTGCACAGGTTCTTGGTTTGATCCTCAGCACAGCTGAAGAGTAAATGACCTTTAAAATTTCATGTCTGGCTGGGAAAGAGCTCCACAGTCTAAGCGCCTGCCTGGCAAACACAAGAACCCAGGTTCGATCCCAGCTACCGCATGCCATACCGGCCTCAGAACCAGGGCTTGACAGCACATGCCTGTAATCCCAGCTCTGGGAAGGCTGAGGCAGAAGGATCACTGGGGAGCTGCATAGCGAGCCCCAGTACCAAGTGAATTTTTAAAAAATTACATCATAAGCCGGGGATGGTGGCACACGGCTAGAATCCCAGCACTTGGGAGGCTGAGGCAGGAAGATCGGTTCAAGTTTGAGACCAACCTGAGCTACAGAAGTGGGCACAAGGCCAGCCTGAACTGCGCAGGGAGACACTGTCCCAAAAAGACAAAAGAAATGAAAAATTTCATGTCATAACTGCCCACGTTATTCTCTATCCAAAACTGTTGTGTTTGCTCCCTTAGTTAGATGCACCATACAGTGTTCTACCAGTTAATGTTTCATTGCTGGGAATTCACAAGTCCCTACACAACCTGAGAAACTAGAGCTCTTTGTTTTGCTGGGTCATGTTCTTGGTATTTCCTTACCTGGAGTCCAGATCTTGCCTATTTATTTATTTATTTACTTACTTACTTACAAGTATGTATGTATGTATGTATGTATGTATGTATTTTATGGCTGGCTCAGCCTGCCCTGGTGGTGGGGCTGGTGCAGCATGTGGTGCCAGGGATCGAACCGCAGTCCCTGCAGTGCCTGAGTTTTCCTAAGCAAGCGCTTTAGACCACTGAACCATCTTGCCGGCCCTGTTAGCCTTTTTAAGACAGGGTTTCATTATGCATCTTAGGGTGGACTTGAACTCACTTTGTAGACCAGGCTAGCCTCGAACTCACAGCGAACCTTCTGCCTCAGCCTCCCCAGTGCTGAGGTTACAGGTGTGCACTACCACACCCAGCAGGAATACAGATCTTGACCTGTGGTGTCTACAAAGGACACATCCCTAAGGTTTGAGGAACCTGTGTTCATCCACTCTGTCAATTCCAATGCTCCCCTATTCCCTACAGATCTCATTCTAACATTCTAAAGCTGCGCAGCCCGCCACAGGCTGACGATGATGCCCGCTCTGAAACTACTCCTTACCATGTGCTTCCCTCTAGCAGTACAGGGCTTCCCTTTGCCAGGATCCCATGCCTGAGTTGACTACAGGCCCTTCTTAGGCCTTGAACAGACGAAGCCTTCCTTTCCCCAGTGCTAGCAGCTGGAAATTCTCAGGCCGAGACCTGTGTTCAGTCGTTTACCCATATGCAGGCTGTTACTTCTGGTAGGATTGTCCGTGTGAGGGATCGAGTCCATTTTCTGCATGTTCAGGGCACGGTTCCTTCAGTGATGTCACCTGACTAGCCCTTTAGGGACCTGACTCAGGGACACCTCACTGCTTTGAAACAGTGTCCTGGTCAGGTGTCTGATGAGGCCAGAGCGTTGTGCTTCCTGCTGGTCCTACCCTTTGCCTCTCCAGGGTGCCAGCATAGTCACCTATGCAAAGATGGTGGATGGTGACACAGTTCCCTCTGCCCTGAGAGTGCTGTGTCCTTGCCAAGCTCCACCTCTGAGTCCATCTTGGGACATGCTTCTTGGCCTGCGGTGAGCCTCCCACGTCCTTAGCCATGGCAGCTGGTTTGCTGTTAGCCACTTCTACCCTCTGTCCCGTCTCCCACGTCATCCCTGGCCTGTTTGCCTAGGTGTTGCCTCTCTTTCAAGCCTCTGGGTTTACTGTGGTCTCACAGCATCCTCTTCACTATGCTAAACTGAGCAGCACTCTGGGAAAACAATGTTCTGCAAGCAGCACTGTGCCACAACTGCATTTGATCACGGAGCCCTTTAATAGAACCACAGAATTAGATTGCTTATTTGGAACTGATTTTAAACTGGGTTTAGTGGCTCACACACATAACCCCAGGAGGCTGAGTCAATTGAAAGCTTGAACCTAGCCAGCACGAGCTGTTTGTTTATTTGTTTGTTTGCGGAGGCTGGGCAATTTAGTGAAACTGTCTCAAAATGAAAAACAAAAAAATGGCTAGTGATGTAGGTCATAGTGAAACCCTGGGTTCCGTTTCCAATACCACAAAAATAAATTGATTTTAATTTAGAGCACCACCTCTGTCAAATGGGGCCAGCGAAATAGCTTAGCTCAGCGGTCTAAAGCACCTGCTTAGACAAGTGCACAGGGACCGATGTGGGCCAGCCCCACCCCCAGGGTGGACTGAGCTGGCCACCAAGTAAAATTTGTCAACTGCAAAATCCCATTCTCTTCACATAAGAGCTGGGGTCTAAGGCCTGGCCATGGTCCCCTCGAGGGGCCTGGCCGCAAGGAAACTGGCCAAAGGCGCCTTATGCAAATCACCTGCACTTCCAGGGCCTTGCCAAGGGCCTCCGCTCCTCAGCGTATGCAAACCGGACTCCCCTTCGGCACCCACACCTGCCTCTGGCATACAGCGGCAAGGCCACAGGCCCTGTACCTATCATCTCACTGTGGACTGCACTGTCTTGTGTCTGTTGTGGGAGAGGTATGGGCATGCCATCCTGGAGGTCACAGCACATAGGCCCTGGGGCAAAGTACATAGATGATAACTAAAACAATGAGCACCACAAAGGTGGGGCTACACCTCTGGGCTCTAGGCTGCAGCACTGGCTTTCAGGACATTTTGCACTGTGGGGAGAGAAGCCTGAGGCTACTGCAGGAGGGGCTCACCCAGCCGAAGCTCCCAAAACACTGCCTATACCTACCTCCTACCCCTAAGCCTCTGGCAGGCAGTCGGCAGGGTGCGGGTCCCTTCCTGTACCTCTTGGGCTTGGAGTCTCCCCTGGGAGAAGGGCCTCAAGGAAAGGGATGACCTGGAGATGTAGACAAATCGGGGTCTCTGCGCCCTGGGTGTCTCTTCCCAGGTAAGTCTACACAACTCCAAGTCACTTCCCACCCGGAAAAAATTGGCAGCCAGAACTTTAACCAGAAGAGAGAGGCCTTGAAGGTGTTGGATAGGGGTGCGGAAAAGGTGAGGGGCCGAAGGCTGAGGTCCAAGCGGTTAGGTATGCGTGGGAGGGCAGAGACATCCTTGAGTGATGGAGGGGGTGGGGCATTTGGCTGGGACCTTAATTTCTCCAACAAGCACCGGAAGAAGCCACTTCAGGTTGCAGTGGGCTGGGACCCTGGGCCTTTGGCCTCCCTTTTTTAATTGGGGTCAGAATCTCCTGGAAATCCACAGAGGCTTATACTGGTTGTGGCTGTCCTAGCAAGAAACTACTTGAGGTGGGGCCAGGGACGTAGCTCTGTGGCACAAGTGTCTGCCTGGCAAGTGCAGGGTCTTCAGTTCAAACCCTGGTCCCACAAAAGAAAAAGAAACTACCTGAGGTGTTCTGGCGTAAGATCTTGGCCTGCTCGTTCCTTTTGGCCAGAACCACTGTCTTCCAATAATTGCCAAAATGACCAACGCCAAGGGCAATATACGTACGCTAGGCCCTTTAGAAAGCATGGGGTTGTTACTTTGCCACATACATGTAAATCTACAAAAAGGGTGGCTATTGTAGACATCAAGGGAATGGGTGCTGTGCAGAAAGGAGGACCATGGACTGGTGAGATGGTTCGCGGTCTAAAGCGCCTGCTTAAGAAAGCTTAGGTAAGTGCAGGGACTTCGGTTCAATCCCTGGCACCACATGCTGCGCCAGCCCCACCCCCAGGGCAGGCTGAGCCAGCTATAATAAATAAATTAAATAAATAAATATAAATAAATAAGACATTCACCCTTTCAAAAAAAGAAAGAGTGCCACACAAATGTTACCATGGCAAAACAAGACGTCTACAATGTTAACCCAGTATGCTGTCAATGTTGTGATAACCAAGCATGGGCAATATACTCGCCAAGAGGATCAATGAGCATATTGCACATGTTAAACACTCAGTCATGATAGCTTCCTGAAACATGTCAAGGAAATAATCAGAAAAAAGAAGGAAGCCAAAGAGAAAGATACCTGGGCTCAACTGAAGCACCAGCCTGCCGCCCCCCCACCCCCAGAAGCACACTGAGAACCAGTGGGAAGGAGCCTTTGTTGGAACCTGTTCCCTACAAATTCGTGGCATAGGCTGGAGACAGAGCTCTGCCATTCAGCACCTAACTGGCAGCTTACACGTATTTTAGGTCTTACCTAAAAAAAAAAAAAATCATCCTGTGTTGTAAGGATGGTTTTCTTAGTTGAACAGGTGTGTGGTAAGGTGGGAAGTATTTGGAGATTTTCATTGTACCTAGTGATTGTGTCCAGCCTTTAGTCTTCAGTATTTCTCTTCCTGAAAGCTATCACTGAGGTATTGTGCATGTGTATACCTAAATGGCTATAAATATTTATGAAATATTTATATTGGCTTAAAGATCCTGTAAATCACCACGGGGAAAAGATGTATCAAAATAAATGGAAGTCACGTAAGTTAAAAAAAAAAAATCCTGGCCTGTGCCTTTCGGAGGCCTGAGTGGTGGCCTGGTAGTCAAGGCCTCAGAATCCCAGCCGGAGCTTGGAAATGCGGGTCTGCGTCTCTGCGTGCTCAGCTCCAGAGCTTGACAAAAGATGCCACCGAGGAGGGCGATTCCAGAACCAGGCGGGCGGGCCGGAAAACAGGCCGGAAGACTAGGCAGAGGCAGCAGAGGGAGGGCGGGTGAAGGGCCGGAGACTGCCCGCGGGGCAAACGGATGCTGCAAGAGTCTGGGCGTGAAGGGCACACTTGCTCGAAGCTAGGATCTGGGGCGGGGTCCCAGGGAGGATCTGTGTGACCCCGAAGGGTGAATGGAGGACACCTTCAGACTCCGGAAGGACCCAGATGCGAGGAGCCGCGCCCACAGAGATGGTGGGAGGATTTACACGGCGAGGAGACCACGGAGGACTTGGAAATGGAAAAAAAAAGAAAGAAAAAAAACATCTATATAGTTTCAGCGTGATAAATTCGTGGTTCACATTTTGCAACTAAGGCATTGCAGCGCAATGCGCGGTCATTCGCACACGTGTCCAGGTCCCCTTGGCGATGCACGTGGTGCAGCTATGGGGGAGAAGCGGCTGCGTTTGCCCTGCGGAGGCACCACTCTTCCCAAGGAGCCGCCCACGCCCCACCGACCTAAAGCTTGCTTTAAGCCTGGACGTTTACTGCTCCCCGCCCCCAACATTCTGTAGTCCTCCAGGAGACGTCCCGCGGTCGCGCTGCCGTAACTTAAACCCCTTCCCGGATGACCAACGCTGCGAGATGCCATAGTCTCAGACCCAGGGCCAGCTGCTGGCCAGCTCCGCGGGGCCCTGCGCTGGGCGCGGCCGGGCCGAGGGCCTGAGCCGGCGTCCGGGAAGCGGAGCTGCGCCGCCGAGTCTGCCCTCCGGCTGGCCCAGACCCTGGCCACCCCGCCCGGGTTTCCTCCGCCACGCTCTGCCTCCCCGAGGGCTGGACGCCGGCTGGGGCGCAGAAGCGCGCGGCGCGGCGGGTGACCATGGCCGGGGACGCCCCAGGTGCGCGCGGCCGCTCTCGGAGTTTGCACGCTTCCTCAGTGGGCGGTGCGTGGGGTCGGGAGCACGGTCTGAGCATTCACTCAGGACGTCCCCTAGAGGTTCGGTGTTGGGCGGCGACAGGGGCAGCCCGGCGTGGCGGGGACGCGGGCCACGCTGTCCTAACTTGGGAGCAGCGTCCATAGGCCGGGCCGAGTGAACGGACGGGGAGGCGGACGCGAGTTGGCAGTTCGTCCCCGGACACGCTCCCACCCTAGTCTGTGCGGTCGCAGCCCCTTTCTGGGAATGCCTGCTCGGCCGTACCACCGGGACACGCGTCCTGGCTGAGTCTGCCCACCCGCAACCCGAGCTGCTTCGGGGTGCACTCGTCACCTCCTACAGGGGAGACTGCCCAGCCCCACGGGCCGGTGGAGCTGCGGGGTGGGGAGGGCACGCCTCGCCTTCACGCAGCCTCGGCGGGTGGGGAAGACGGAAGGAAGGTTGTAAAGAGTCTCCGAAACATCACATTTCATTTAGCTAGGGACTGCAGCCGGGCGGGCTCTTTCCCTCCCCGGAAGGTGGTTCTGACAGCCTTCTTTGTGCTGGGAATTGAAAGCAATTAGATAGCACTTAGCTGTGGGATTTGCTCCCCCTACCCATGCTCCTTTCCCAGCTTTTTTTAAAATTTATTTATTTATTTGTTTGTTTCTTTATTTATTTTATGGCTGGCTCAGCCTGCCCTGGTGGTGGGGCTGGCACAGCATGTGGTGGCGGGGATCGCACTGCAGTCCTGCAGTTGCCTGAGCTTTCCTAAGCAGGCGCTTTAGACCACTGAACCATCTCGCCAGCCCCCCCAGCTTTATTTTTTAAACTGTATGTATGTATGTATGTATGTATGTATGTATGTATGTACGTACGTTATGGGAGTGGGGCTGGCTTGGCATGCAGTGCCCGGGATTGAACCATGTTGCCAACGGATGCCTAAGCTTGCCTAAGCAGGCGCCTTAGACCACTGAGCTATCTCACCAGCCCCTTTTTTTGTTTGTTTTGCTTTTTTTGCGGCAGGGCCTTACTCTGTACTTCAGGATGGCCTTGGAGTCAGTGATCCTCCTCCTGCCTCAACTTCCCAAACGCTAAATACAGCCCCTACTAAACCGAAGCCATCCTTTTGGATAGCTTCAAACCATCCTTTCAGGACCCCCACTTCCAGCACCACCTTCAGGCCTCCCTCTAGCAACAGAAAGCCATCCCCCAGCTTTGGTTCAGTGAACTGGCTGTCCCTTAGTGGCTGCCGAGGTCCCACCCTCACCTCCAGGCCTGCCCAAGTCTCCTAGACTTGACACAGAAGAGTCCCTGGAAGAGACAGCTTCTGGGGGACCATCCACTTGGGGACCCCCCTCCTGGCCCTCTCTCAGACAGAAGCTTTCTTTCCCTGAATAAATATGTTCTGCTCATTACCTCCGTTTGTTCCTAAAATTCTGTCTTCGGTTTTAGTTTTCTCTATATCATTTGGAGGTTCTCTGTATCACACTCACTACTAGAGAAAATGTGTCAGCACAGGCGAATGAAAATATTGTACCACACTTTTTTTTTTTTTAATTTATTTATTTATTTGTTTGTTTGCTTGTTGTGTTTGTTTGTTTCTTTATTTATTTATTTTGTGGCTGGCTCAGCCTGCCCTGGTGGTGGCGCTGGCGCAGCATGTGGTGCCGGGGATGGAACTGCAGTCCCCGCAGTTGCCTGAGCCCTCCTAAGCAGGCGCTTTAGACCACTGAACCATCTCGCCGGCCCCTGTACCACACTTTAAATGAACACATTCTTGTTCATTTAAACAACACCTACACTGAAGGGCTCTGCAGTCATGAACCTGGTGTAGTGCGCCTGCGGGCAGCCAAGGGTGTGAACGCCCAGGAGAGTCCATGAGTAGGACATGGTGTTACCCTGCAGGAGGTGAAATCGGCCTGTGTAAACAGGCAACCTGGTGAGAATGAAGTGCGATCCTTATTCAAAGGTGACCTATGGGAAAACACAGCTCAAAACACTAGGCGTGGGCATCAGACTCCGCACTTTCCTGCTGTTTATCTGTGTGCTGTTAGAAGTGTTTGTAGTGACTATGTGTCTTTTAGAATATGCCGAGCAAATCCAATGGGTGCTGGCACGTGACAATCTTCCGAATAAAACATATGCGTCCATGTTTTTATTCAACTTCTGCACAGAGCTGGGTAGGTTGCAGGTTGACTTAATGTTGTCAGCGATCAACACTGAGCACTTGGCATGCCCACCAAGGCCCGAGACCTGTGTGACATTCCCTTCCGCCTTTGTCCCTGAACCCTTGCAGCTATGAGTAAGGATTCTGGGCGTCAGCCTCTCAGATTCCAGCCTGCTTGGGCCAGTGCCCTGGGCCCCACCCTGGAAATGGCGAACTTGGAGAAATCACTGTGGGGTTCTCTGGTCTTGGAAGGACTTGGTGGGTGCCCTCACCCTGTTGCTTCCCAACCTGGTGTTTGCTGCGCCATCTTGGGTCCTGTGGGGTTATTTCTGGACGGGACCCAGGAGATCTCCACAAAGGAACTGCCTCGCATCACTGGTTCTCCAGAAGCCTGTCTACTTGGCACCTCCAGCCACATGGCCAGGTAACTGGGTCATTCAAACACCACAGTGACCCTTGCTGGCTCTGGCCCAGTCACAGCCTATTTTCCCATGTTGCCCACTGCCCTTCCCACATCCCTTGCTGGTCCTCTCGGTGATCATTCAGTGTCGTCATGGGCGGCCTTGCCCCCACCTACCTCCGCCAAGACCTCCAGTGTCCCCTTAAGCAAGATGGGTTCTGCCATCTCCGCTTTCTCATCCTATCTCTGTGGCTGGCTCAATGCCCTCACGCCCTTGACCTGGGAGAGTGAAGGCTGCCTCCCCACAGGGTCAGCCTCTAAGGATAAAAATAAGAGACACTGTTGGGACACAGAGATCAGTGGAGGGACTTACACACAGCAGATGAGGCCTGCAGCACCCAGGACAAAGAGGTCACAGGGGGCATTAGTGCAGGGCTCAGGATGGCCTGGCTTGGGCCCTGTCAGCAAGGGTCAGCAGGTCCTTGGGAAGAGCCTAGACATCAGGGTTGGAGGTGTGGCTCTCCCTGGGAGTCGCTGAGCAAAAAGCAACTCGAAGGCTGTCTAGTCAAGATTGGATCCATCAAACACAGTAAAAGGGATCTTCCTATGTCCCTAAAATCCAGAGGATCTGATTGGCCTGACATTTGAAGGTCCCACCTGAAGCGTAGCGTTCATAACACAGTGTTGTGACTGTGTGATGGGTTATGTGTGTGGTGTGTACTGTATGTCCTGTGTATTTGTGTGGGTGTGTTGTTCAGTGTTTGTCACTTGTGGTGTGTGTGTGTGGGGGTGCGTGTAGTCTTGTGGTGAGGAGACTATGGATGAGTGTGCGTGTTTCTTGTACATAAACTGTTCTTTGTATGTACCAGGTAAGGGGTGTTGTACGTGTGGTATGTGTGTATTGTGTCACATTTTACATGTGCATTGTATCAGAGATATGTGCGTCCTTTACCTGTCTCGGTGTTGCACGAGCCCTGTGCATCTGAGTGTCTTCTGTTCTGTTTTGTCCTTTTCCTTGCCTTGTCCTCGCTGCTGTCCAGGGGCTGTCCTGATGGCTGTGGCAAGCACTCAACGGGGGTGTGGCCCTGTGCTTGTGGCACAGGGGCGGGTTTTTGGACTGCAGCTGTGCTGATGGTGTGAGTCTGGCTTCTCCTTCCTGGAGCAGGGGAGGGGAAGCAAAGACTCACTAGGAAACAGGCTTGCTGAAACCTCACAAACGGGCTGGCAAGATAGCTCAGGGTCTAAAGCGCCTGCCTGAACAAACTTAGGCAGCCGCAGGGACCGCTGTTTGATCCCCAGCACCACATGCTGCGCCAGTCCCGCCCGCAGGGCAGGCTGAGCCGGCCATAACAGAAATAAACAAAGTTTAAAAATAAAAATAAAAAAATAAAACCTCGCAAACTAGCCAAAGCACCTGCTTGTACCCTGAGGCAGAAAGACACAACTTTGTGCCTAGTCTGGGCAATTTAGTGAGACACTGTCTCAAAAGAAATAACAAAAAATAAAAATGGAGGCCAGGGAGATAGCTCAGGGGCACAAGTGCCTGCCTGGCAAATGTAAAGTCCTGCGTTTGATCCCTGGTTCCACAAAAAATAAAATAAAATAAAAATAAAAATGAATAATAAATGTCAGGGCTGGGGAGATAGCTCGGCAGTCTAAGTGCCTGCTTGGCAAGTGCAAGGATCTGGATTCGATTCCCCAAAACCTGGGCACACTGGGCCAAAACTAGACATGGTGGCACAGGCCTGTAGTGCCAGCACTGAGGTGGCTGAAACAGGAGGATCACTATGAGTCTGAGCTTTGTAGCTAAGCCTGTACCAAATAAGTAAATAGATTTTTTTAAATGTAGCTCCTATGGTCTATACCCAAAAAAGCAATCAGTGGTGTTTGGAACACTTTATGTGAATATTTTCGTATAAATTCAAACACATCTAGAAACTAATTTGCTTTAGGACTTCCAAAACCACTAATTTCAAGAAAATAAAGCTACAAGTGAATTTTAAAATAAAAAATAAAATGTAGCTTAATTTCGGGCCTTGGTGGCTCATGCCTGCAATCCCAGCACTTGGGAGGCTGAGGCAGGAGGGTCGGTGCAAGTTCGAGATCAGCCTGGGCTACAAAAAGTGAGCACAAGGCCAGCATGAACTGCACAGCGAGACCCTGTCTCAAAAAGACAAAAAAAAAAAAAGCTCAATGGTAGATCATCAATGGTAGATCATTTCTTAGTTCAAACCCCACTACTAACAAAACTCATGAGATTTCAAACTAAACTGGGGGCACTGGTGGGGTCCTTCTAGAACGCATAAGAGGTTCGGCCAAATAGCTCAGCGGATTAAAGGGCCTGCAAGCAAGCGCAGGGACCAGGGGTTCGCCGGCCTGCAGTGCCGGCTCTGCTCCCGTGGGGTGCGCTGAGACAACTGAGACTTTTATTCTAGTCTATTGCTATAATTGTTCTTTTAGGGGAGCTGTATGTCTGCGTTGGGTTTGTTTCG
The DNA here is from genome assembly GCA_004027915.1 of Capromys pilorides. NCBI lineage: Eukaryota > Metazoa > Chordata > Mammalia > Rodentia > Capromyidae > Capromys > Capromys pilorides. The sequence continues at coordinate 51,003 of PVKN010000920.1, forward strand.
TTTTTGTTTTGCGACAGGGTCTCTGGACAGTAATGGGCGCTGTCCAGGGTCTTAGAGCTGGAGTTGATGTGCGAAGTGTTTATAAAATAATCGGATCAAGAAAACAGAGGGCTGAATCTAAGGGCGGAGCGTTAGGTGCACTCTTCTGTCACTTTTCTTTTGTCCAAAATTTATCTTAAACTCCTGGGAAGGAGTTGCTTGTGCGCTGGAGCCTAGAGCACAGGTGGGCAGAGAGCCTCACCCCCCAGGGCCAAGGGAGTGATGGGGGGGCGCTAGGGAGAGCGGGGGAGGGGCGGCCTGCCATTACTGACCCTGACTGTGAAGCGGAAGAGGGTGGGGCCGGGGCCAGGATGTCCAGCCCTCCCTCCAGGGCATTGGAGGCCCCGCCCACCCGCCCACCAGTCGGACCCCCGGAGCGATCTCGCGCAGCCCTCATCTGGCGCCTCACTCAAGTTCCTGTCGGGAACCTGGGGCAGGTCCCGCAGCCTGCCTTCCTGGTCCCGGGAAGTTTTGGAGAAAGGCGAAGTGGCGAGGAGTAACTGGAAACTCCCTCCCCGCAAGCCATTGTAGCTGGCTGCCCGGAGCCACCCGCAGCTGCTGCTGGGAATTCCACCGCAGGGGCCGAATGGCTATATTTGTCGGTGTCCCAGGTGTCCCCACGCCTCGTGAGGCGCCTTGGCTGGGATTTCCTGGGCTGGACGAACACACTGCACGGGTTTGGCCGGCCTCGGCTGCCCCCACCCCCACCCCACCCCCGCTTCCCCTTGTCCTGCCCACCCTGATACAGGTCAGAGCCGAGGACACACTACCTCCCCTCCCCCCAACACCACCACCAGCAACTTGATTCTGCAGGTGAAATGCGGGTGACTCCGGAGGGAGTCTCTCCTTCACAGCCCGGGAGCTGTGGAACGCAGCTGCTGTCCACACTTGCATCTGGAGGACAAAGCCAGGCCCGGTGAGAGTGGAAACCGAAGGAGTCTTGACTCTGGGTTCACCTGTGCCCCCATCTGACCCCCAGGGCCCACGGATGTCTGTGAAGAGCCTTGCCTCGGTGTCTGCAGGGTGCGTGCCCACCTGTACAGAAACTGCAGCTCCCTCATCTGCAGTTTCCTCTGCTCTGCCCCTTACCAGCTATCTGCCCGTGTCTTCACTTAAGAGAGACAACGTTCACATAGATTTTATTCTAGCATATTGCTACACTTGTTATTTTGGGGGAGTTGTATGTTTGCTCTGGGTTTGTTTTGTGACAGGGTCTCATTGTATAGCTCGGGCTGACCTCAAATTCACCATCCTCCTGCCTCAGCCACCCAAGTGCTGGGTTACAAGTTTTGTGCCCCCATGCCTAGCTCTGTTCTACTTAGTAACTTGTCCCTGATAGGTTCTGGCCTGAGTAGAAACTACTAAATTATCATGGCCCTGATCCAACATGGCCGACTCCTAAAAAGAACAGTTTATCTTCTCAATGACCGCCTCCTCCTTCCCCACCGCCCACAAGGAAGCCCCCAATCAGCTCCGCATGAGTCACTGAACGTGTCCCTCAAACTCTGCCCCTAGCAAAAGTCCATAAAGCCTCAGCCTTCCTTTGTCTCAGGTCCCAGGGTCCCCCATCTCCCTGCCATCGGTCCTGCTCAGTGGCAGTCAAGGCCTCTTCCACCTTTTTCTTTTACTTGTGCTTCTCCGCTGCGCCACTGAGAGACCGAACAGTCCCGATTCATACCTTAGACTGTGCTACAGGTGTGCATACGTAAGCAAAAGTCTTTTCGGAGGTCTGTGGTTGGAGGCACATACTGGGGGCGGTGGGGATGACTGTGTTTGCAGCTGAAGTCCTTGAGAGGCCTGGGGCTCACCGAGGGGGACTGTGACGTAGGACTGCATGTGCCAGGAGAGCCTCTTGGGAGCTGCCCATGCATCCCAGGACTCCCCCAGCCCTAGGAGCCCCCTCCACCTCATCTGACTGTTTCCTCCTGTGAGGGTGAGGCCAGCAGGTTACAATCAGATGGAATCAGACAAGGAGGGCATGCGCTGGCCAGAGCTCATTGCCCCTTTGCTGCGACAGTTATCTGAGAAAAAGGCTCAGAAGTTTTTCTAAGCTGAGGGCTGGGATAGGGCTCAGCAACCAGCTTAAAGATGGGGACTTAAAAAAAAAAAAATTGTTTACACTAGGAATTCATGAGCCTCACTCTCGCATTCCCTCATCCATTTTTTTTTTTTTTAACTTTGTTTATTTATTTACATTATGGCCTGCTCAGCCTGCCCTGGGATGGAGCTGGCGCAGCATGTTTTGCTGGGATCGAACTGCGATCCTGCGGTTGCGTAAGCAAGTGCTTTAGACCGCTGAGCTATCTCCTTGGTTCTGCCCCTCATCCATTTTGTTACATCTAGGAGTGAAGACTCTAGATATGGGAGCAGCCGCTCCACACCCAAACTAAGGAGCCTCATGTTCTGGGCTCTTTCCTAGCCCCACTATCTGTATACCCAGACTCCGCATAGGATGCTGGAGCTCTGGAGCCCCAAGATGTGGGTGCTGGACCAGGCCCAGGTGAGACATTCGGGAATTTTTCTTTTCTTTTT